>LIEC01011104.1:72672-119528 GCA_001925005.1 Drosera capensis
CCCCCCCCCCTCCCTCCTAAACACTCTCATTCTCTCATACTGTTGAATCAGATCCTAAGAAATCGATGATAAACAAAACAATTTCATCAAAATAGCAAGGTCGTGACACAAGGAAAGATGAGTAAGGGATAAGAAGGCAGCAGAGTGTAAATGGTCAATGTTAGCAGAGTGTTGTCATGCTGGTTCTACCTCTGAGAGTCAAATAAGGCAACAAGGTGAAGACAAGACTCCACAGATCAATAGACCTGGTGAACAAAGCTAAGTATTCTATAAAGGGAAGCTTAAGCAGTAGAGACTAGTACTAGACAAAGGCAAATACGTCACTGTGACAATTTTCACAGGCTATTTTATTCTTAGGTCCTTTTCAAGAGCGTTGGAATTTGACATTGAACTCTTCCTGTTGAGAATCGACGACTGAGATTATTTGAAAGGACAAAAAAGGAAACGACTAGTGGAAAGAGCATTATCTATAAATAAATGAAGTGCAGCAAGGCTACAACTAGTTTTGAATTTAAAAAAGAGCAAGTGTTGACTGTGCTGAGAGCAATCACTCTAGCTGAACAAGTGTTACGTCCAAAGTAAACACAGAGGCTCATGTCTACTCGAAGAGAGCAGAAAAGACTAAAGGTTATCTGATAGGTATAAATCAAGAGAGCTTTAGTAAGTTGCCCAAGAAAGGTGTTCAGTAGAAGAGTGCATCATTTGTGTGTACTCTGTAAGCTAGTTAAGGGTCAACCAGAAATCCAACATATAGTGGAATACCTCTTACTTGGTCACACAGATCTCTAAGTGGGCGTATGCTTTAGAGTTTTATTTGATTCTATCGTTAAAATCACTATAAACCTGGTGTCTCTATCTTTCTTGCATATTTATTTTTCTTGTTATAGTAAAATATAACTAAATCTGAGAACGGTTGGTTTAAGAAACTGGTGAAGAAGTAAATGTTGCACCTTAAAGCTCAAAATCCAACAAACAGCAAGCTGAGCTAAACAATCAGTTTCTGGTTATAAAAGAGCTAGTAGAGGAACAAAAGCAATGGAATCCAAAAAAAGAACTACAAACTTATAAGCCCTTAAACTTGTCTACTCCCTTTTTTTTTTTAATGTTCATTAAGTATTTAGGGTGTCGTTTTCAAGGCTTCATAAGTTGAAGTGTTCTAAAATTTTCTTGAATTCCTATTCAGCTCTAGTAGTGACTTTGGACAGATGAGCTATGCCATCTTTTAGACTAGATGTCCCAGATCTGATTTCGACCAGGGGGCCTTCAAAGGTCTTCGGCTTTATAAGAGTCTCCTATACTTTGAGCAGTCTACTTCAGCTTGTCTGATGTGTCCTACTTGTGTTTGATCAGAAGAATGTTGAACGTAACATCCCTTTGTCTGAAATCCTGAAGCTCGATTCCCATGTCATTCACAAATCTCTTCACAAAGTCCTCTACCAGCTTCAACTATCGGCTTGACTAGAACGGTCAATGTGCTTAATTCGGCCCTCATGTTGTTGTCTTCTTGGAAGATCTGATCTTTGAGCTTTGCAACCATTTTGTTCATATGAACTGCAGCTGCCTTCACAATGTCTTTGACAGACTCAATTGTTTCCATTGTCTTTATCTCTACCAGATTCTCAATGAACCCATACAGTTCACCTGAGATGCCTATAGTTGGCATAATCTATTTCGCTCTGTCTGCTTCTTCCCTGGCTGGTGAACTAGTTTGTTGATGTTGTTGTGGTTGTCTTTCAGTTGATGATGGTGGAGTTGGTCATAGGCATCTACAGGAGCCTTTTTCAGCTCGTCTGGCCTCTCTTATATGAGGTGTTCTAGATTTAGTCTGATGGACTTGAGCAGATGGCCTTGATAGAGTCTGATGGAGTTTGATAAAGTCAAATCCATAGTCAGATAGTTGTGACTTCATCCACAATATCTCAGCAACATAGCTTTCAACATCCGCATATTCTACCTCAGTGGTAGATGTGGCAACTGAGTTCTACTTTTTGTTAGAACAGGATACCAGAATCTATCCTAAGAATTGACACGTGCTAGTATTACCTTTTCTATAAATTTTTCTTCCTACAAAATCAGCATCAAAAAAATCCAGTAATTTTTAAAATAGGCAGATTAGGTAACCCGATACCCATATTGGGAGTTCTCTTTAGGTATTTGATGATCTTCTTTATTGTAATCATATGAGATTGTATGGGATTTGACTGAAACCTTGCACATAGACACACAAAAAATATTATATCAGGTCTGCTGGCAGTGAGCTAGAGTAGTGATCCAATGATGCCACGATACTTGGTAGCATCAACAGATTCCTCATTCTCATCTTTGTCAAGTTTGATAGATGTTCTAATCGGCGTTTTCATATGGGCAGATGACTCCATCCCATATTTTCTCAAGATGTTTATCTAAGAGATTAACATTATACATCTGTTTTACCTATAATCCAAGGAAATATTTTAATTCTTCCAACATGCCCATCTCAAAAGTCGATTTCATGAGTTTAGAGAATCTCTCACACAATTTGGAATCGGTAGATGCAAAGATAATGTCGTCTACATATATTTGTACAAGAAAGAGCTTGTCTTTATGTATTTTTAGTAAAGAGAGTGGTATCTATGACTCAACTTCTAAAATCATTTTCAGTAAGGAAGTCTGAGAGAGTGTCATGCCAGGCTCTGTGGGCTTGTCTGAGCCTATACAGAGCTTTACTTAACCTGTAGACGTGGTCTGGATGGTCTCGATCTTCAAATCCAAGTGGTTGTCTGACGTACACTTCTTGAAGTTTTCCATTCAAGAAAGCACTTTTTACATCCATCTTAAATGCTTTCATGGATTTTGAAGCAGCATATGCCAGGAATATTCGAATAGCTTCTAATCTGGCCACTGGTGCAAATGCATTATCAAAATCAATTCCCTCATCTCGAGTGTAGCCCTGAGCAACTAGCCTGGCTGTATTTCTTATGATAATTCCTTTTTCATCTATCTTGTTCCTGTAGATTCATTTTGTATCAATGACTGGGTGGTCTCTAGGCTTAGGAACCAGTTTCAAGTACTTTTAATTATTTTCATGCACATAACGTTTACAGCCAAAAATGTGAAAATAACCAAGATTAGGAATTCTCCCTTTCAATATCTCTTAAGGCATCCTCTTGAATGCCTTATGGATCAAAGTGCGATTCTAAACATAGCATGTTGTATTTACAGCTTTAGTCTAGAACATCTTTCATAGATTCGCTTCAAGCAACTTCTATGAGAGTCCGATTCTTTCTCTTTGTCATACCATTCTGTTGAGGGGTTTGAGGGGCAAAGAAGTTGTGTTGAATCCCATGGTCTCACAATATTGCTCAACTTCTCTTTTATCGAACTCACTTCCATGATCACTTTTTATCACAATCACATCCATGATCACTTTTTATCATAATCACATTTAATCCCTTTCCATTTTGAACCAACCTAAAAAATTTTGTCAGTACAACATGTGTCTCCTTTTTAGACGAGAGAAAAAGAACCTTAGTATATCATGAATAATCATCAATAATGACAAAGATATACTTCTTTTTACTGAAGCTCAGAGTATCTATTGGAGTACATAGATCGATATAAAGAAGCTATAAGGGTTCAGAACTAATTTGATCACGCTTACCCTTCAAGCTAAACTTAGTCTATTTGTCTAGCTGGCAAGTGTTACAAACCTTGTCCTTCTCATAGGATATTGATAGAAGTCCTTTTACAAGATTCTTGGAAGAAGTCTGGCCATGTACTTAAAGGTTAGATGTGTCAGACGTTTGTGCCACAACCAGTGCATGTCTTCAGGCTGTTTCCTCATAAAACATGAGTCAACCTTCATAGGATAGTTGAAGTTGACCACATAGACGTCTCCTACTCTAATTCCTACAAGCTTGATAGCATTGCTGGCAACTTTTTTCATTAGGCACATATTATTGCGAAATTCAACTGTATCCTCTTTGTCACATAGTTGACTAATGGAGAGCATATTATATTGCAATCCTTCAAAGTATGGCACATTGTTGAAAGTGGCAGCACCAGTACCGAGGGTTCCATACCCCCTAGCCTTACCAGTACTACTATCTCCAAACATAACTCGTGAGCCGTTCATACTTTTGTAATCTCATAGCAGTGATTTGTCACCAGTCATATGTCTAGAGCATCTACTATCCAAATACCATATCTGAGGTTGATGTCCCAGTAAAATATATGTTTATTTCATGTATGGTCCCCATTTATTTTGGGCCAAGGATGTTAGTTAAAAGACCCTTAGGTAGCCATATCTATTTCCTTTTCAGAGTCAGATAGGTCCAGTAAGTGTCATCGGTATGACCATGCTTATAACACATATAACATTTAGAGGGTCTTACCGGTTTGACAGGCTTTGGAGCCTTTCGTTTAGTCTGATCAGATCTCCCCCTTAAACTACACCTTATTGTCTTATGGGGATACTAAGCAGATCTCCCCTCACTCTATGCTTATATAGCTTAAAAGAGTCTTTTTCAGACACTTCCTTATGTTTTGTCCAACTGAGTGCACATGCTTTGATATAATCTGTCTTCCTTTGAACAAACAAACTGGCACAACAAATGTCTTTTTAACTGAGGTTGTCTCTTCAACAAACTTAGTCTATGGGATCAGAGGAGGTTTAGTGGTTTCCTTAACAAACACTATGGGTGAGGGCTTTCTAAATTTAACCTTGTCTAATGGGTTGAGGTCCCCACACCCAATACCCTCTTTTGAGGTCTCATTTTCCAATTTTTTTAATAGTGGCAAACAACTTACCTCGCTCTTCTATTAGTTTACAAATTTGTACCTTTTGTTTTTCTATAGTGCCTTTCAACTGGTCTACTTCTACCTTAAGCAGATTAAGGGTACTCTGAGCATCCTCACCAGACTAAGTAAAACTATCTCTCTCAAAGAGAAATATTTCATGTTCAAACTCTGTTATACATTTTCGAGCAGTTTAGAAGCTCTTTAAACAAATCTTTGACCAACTCACTCAAATCAGACACAGTAATTGAAGGATCAAAGAAGTCATATACCTCACTTATGTCGAATTCCTTTTTATACATCAGACAGATTTGTTCATCGCCTGATTCTGAATCAGGTGAATCAGTGTCACTCCAGGTCGTGTCTTCTATCATCTCTTTTGACTTCTTCTTTTTATTAGCCATCTCTACTTTGTTGTCTATTAAGGCCTTCTTCGATCTTTGAGCAGAAGTCTTCATGTTGTCTATAGATCTAGGACAGTATGCCATGAAATGCCCAGTCTTGCCGTACGTGAAACACGCATCCTTGGACTCCTTCTTCCTTGTTGCATGATTCTTATATCTCCTGATTCCTTTTCTAATAAATTTCCCCAAGCGCTTGGTAAGTAAGGAGAACATTTCATCCTCATCATCTGATTCATCAGATTCCTTATCACTTATGGTTGTAGTTTGGCTATGAGTGGCCTTCAATGCTATTGCATCATTTGGGGTAGTTTGAGATCGTTTCTGATCTATCACCAGTTGGTAGGTCAACAATTGCCGTACAAATCTTGCAAATTCATCATTGACAGATCCTTTACCTCTCTAACAACAGTAGTTTCGGAATCCCAGTTATACGACAGAGCCCAAACAAACTTCAGATTGAAATCCTCTTTGTTTTACACTTTTCCATAAGTCTTGAAAGAGTTTAACAGTGTGTTGAACCTCTCAATGATATCATTCGGCGTCTCGTCAGGCTTGTACATAAATTGTTTATATTGTGTATCAATATAGACAATCTGTTCTTATGTACATCATTGGTCCCTTCATTCTTGACTACCAAGACATCCCAAACTTCTTTGGCCGAGCTACAATGGACCACATGCCCAAATAGATCTTCAGTAAGAGCGTGAAACAGTATGTTCATGCCCTTCTTGTCTATCACAACCTTCTTTTTATCTTATGTCCACTCAGATTTTGACATATCCACTAGAATTCTGAAAGGAGGAGATTCATACCTTCTTGGAACATGAGGACCATTGAGAATTGTCTCATAGAGAGACTCGTCTACAGCGTCCAAGAATATCTTCATTCTAATCTTCCAATTGCCAAATTTCACAATGTTGCATATTGGAGATTTCAAACTCAAATTATTGTTAGTCATATTGAAAACGTAGAGAATCACAACCAGGATCTCTTCATAAAACTAGTAAAGAACTGCTCTGATCCTAGATATAAGTTCGTGATTATAACAGAAACATACTGGGGAGGGGGGGGGGGGGGTTGAAGAGGCTATTCAATAAATTTCTATAACTCAAATCTAACTATGAAGCGAAAAACAATAATATGTGGAAAACCGATCAGATACACAACTCTATCCACTGCCAACTAGTTTGACTCAAGAATCGAACAAATGATGATCAACCTATCAACTAAACCAACCAATTTATTGATTCAGAGATATCGATCAAGGATTTGTGTCCAACTCTCCTGTAAAACAGATAACAAATGAATATATGTTTTTACCTATCAGATTGATGATCAATCATTGGTCAGTATTCTTATTAACAGAATCTTGATTTTGATCGGACTAGTGAGTGAAAAATGATTGAAACAACAAAGATAAAGAAAAAAACAAAGAACACATAATTTGTAGTGGTTTAGACTCAAATCAGTATTGACGAACTGATTTGAACTTAATCCACTCTTTCTCTTGTTAGCTGTGTACTTAATCCACTAGATCATTTCATACCACAGTTCAACAGATTGAGTTTTCAAGATCAATCAACAATCTTTGCACACAACCAGAATTCATTCAACAGCCAAAAGGAACAAACTCACGGAGTAAGAAGACTTGCCCCAGTTATCGTCTTCTTCATAATATTCCAGAGAAAACTCATTCTTGATAAACACTTGATATTTTTCTTGACCAGGAGAGAGAGAGAGAGTTTGAGCGCTTTGATTCAAGGATGTGAAAAGTAGAAGTTAATTCTTTTCGTTCGCTTTCTCTCTATAGTCTTGTGCCTTACATAGACCAAGGCTTGAGTCGTGCTCTCCAAACGACCCCCAATTCCTTTTTTAACACGTTATATGACGCATCCTTTTTAATCCTTGACAGAGTCTTCAATATCAGATGGTCATCTGAGCAGATTCCTTCTAGAAGTCTGATTCTACCCGTCTGATCCGATGCTAACAATCTACAATCCTTCTTGAATAACTTTGATAACTGATCTGCTCACCGCTGCATTGATTCTTATAGCTTCACTATCTCAGACCACCTGTAGGTCTCATATGTCGCCAGATCAATTGTTCTGTGTAGAGCTTCCACTAAAGACTTACCAGATCTTATAACTGTTGTTCTTCGCAAAACATTAACCAATTTGATCATGGTAGTTTGATACCTAGCGTCTAACAAAGTCCCTGTTAACCTTAATCACACTTCACCACACATATTTGTAAACCTTTAATTCATCAAAGCTAGTAAAGTACTTTCACCTATGTTGCTAAAAATACACATGAAACGTAAAATCGGAAATAGTCTGTGTAGTTCAAGTCAAAGGGTTTTTTTTTTTTTTTTTTTGAAATGATAAGAATGAAAGCTAAAATTCCTAAGTAGCTAAAATGCATAAGTATTTGTAGTGTTCAGTGTTTTACTCAATAAAATCAGTAATACGTCTCGGATTTTCATGATGGTGATGAATTCGGATTTATCATGGATGTATGATAGATCTTGAATGTATGAACGGCTAGCCCACGGGTAATTTAGTGAGAACTATGCTCAAAATGTCGAAAACTTCAAAAACTTTGTTGTTCAACATTAACCGTTCAACTATTCTGGATACTTGAAGTGTCCATGTAAAAAGTGTTGGAATAGAGACTATCAGTTGGTTGATGTCCTGAGAGCGCATTTGTACACGTCTGATTTTTTTCCTGAATATTGAAGGTGGAATTTCCACTATAAGTTTGAAGTGGGTGAGTCTCGAGATTGTTCGGGGTTAATCCTTATGAGAACATGGTGGTGGATGATTCTAGGACTGCTAACTTTGAGATCATGGTAAGGAACATGAATGATGATGAGGACAATCTGTAGCCTACTTTCAGGGAGTTCTTTGACATATTGAATGCAACACGAGAGTTGTTGTATCCTAGTTGTAAATTCTCACAGTTGGAGACCGCATGCAGGTTGTTGAACATCAAATATGTGTATAACATACCACACACAGTGAAAGATGCCATTGCAGCTCTGTTGAAGGATATCTTCTCAGAAGATAACGTGATGACGAACACATTGTACTCGAATAACATGCTGATAAGGGGCATTCGGTTTCCTGTTCAGAAGATAGATATGTGTCTCTATGGCTACATGTTTGGAGTCATGTTTTGTTTGTGGGGAATCTCGAGACAAGGAAAAGCAGAGAGGCAAAGAAACGGGTTGTTCTGAAAGTATTGAGATATTTTTCGATAACCTTGAGGCTTCAACGGTTGTATGTAACCAAGAACAGTGCCCAGGCGATGTCTTGGCACTCCACTAAGTGCAACGTTGAAGATCAGATTTCGCATCCATCTGATAGTGAGGCTTAGAAGCATCTGGACAAGGAGTTCCCTTGGTTCTTTACAGAATCGAGAAATGTTTGCTTGGGATTATAAGCGCATCGTTGGTTCTTTACAGTACCAACGATGCGCTTATATATATACATTTCAAAAAAAATATAGGCAGGAGAGTTAGTGTATCACTAGCTGGATTCCATGATATGGGTACGACTTTGCTACGTGATGAGGATGATTACCTTGAGGAGGACCATCCTATACCTGATCTCCCATCTGCTCCTCCTCGTCCCTCAATCTCACCATCTCCTTGCTCTTCCATACCACCAACTTCTGGACCATCTAGTTATCCTTATCTATCGTTATCACACTCATCTTCTCACGGAGATGAGGATATTGAGTACGCTTGGGGTGGACAACTACGACAGGTGTTAGATTCCGATGGCCTTTGGTAGTTTATGTTTTATTATTTTAAAGCTTTATAATTCAACTGAATTTATATATATATCGTCCTTCCATATATGTATATTATACAATTTATGTCTTCCCAACTTTATATTTTAATGTGTTTCAAGTTTGATTATCATAGTGTTGTGTCTAGCTGCGCTGTCTCCTTTGAGAGCTGTTATCAAGGGGATTGGACAGGTAGGAGGAAGATGCCTTTATGGGCGAGGGACATGATGTGAGGTTTTTAGAGTAAGTATAGCATCTAAATCAATTTTTTAAAAAAATTGATTTTTATTACGTGTTTTGTATTATTTATTGAATAATATCTATATATTTTTTTTATGTGTATGTAGGACCTTTTTTCATGGAGGTCCGAGTTGACGAAGCGTGTGAGAATAGAGTGGGAGGCAACAACAAAGAAGAGGGCAATGACATCTTGTACAAGGCCCGTCAGACCACTCAGAAGGAGGGCGTCCTATCTTGGGTCGATGAGGCGTTGCTTGGGGCGTTGAACACCAAGTGGAGTTCAAAGGTGTTCAAGGATCGATCCAAACAGGCCAAGGAAAACAGAAATAAAGGAGAGACTAAGCACACACAAGGAAGTGTGTCTACAGTCCATATGACCAAGAAGCTTGTAAGTGTTTTTTTTTTCTTTCAAAAAAGCCATATTTGTGTTTTGTTAGTTTTGTATATTTTTTGTTATCTAACTTGTTTGGTAAAAATAAAATCACTAATCTATGCTGAGACACTGATGAGGATACCTGATGAGGTAGAGATGTTCGAACACACACACAAGAAAAAAG
Organism: Drosera capensis; assembly: GCA_001925005.1. Classification (NCBI taxonomy): domain Eukaryota; kingdom Viridiplantae; phylum Streptophyta; class Magnoliopsida; order Caryophyllales; family Droseraceae; genus Drosera; species Drosera capensis. Next base: position 82,442 of record LIEC01011104.1, read on the forward strand.
ACGTTGTGCCGACATCGGGTGAGAAGATTGGGCTCTGTGATGATAGGCCTTAGAGCGTGGCGGTAAGCAAATCTTTCTTATTTCATTTATTATTTTTTGCATATAGATTTTTATTAATTATTTTCCTTTTTGTTGATATTATTATATAGACGTAGTATAGAGCTCGCCGCGTTGTGGTAGTGGATGAGTTTTTGCCACACAGGAGCCGAGGACTCACCTCACTCCGGAGCTGGAGCGTACCTTCACTAGCCAGGCGTACCTCGATGTAGCAGGATACAATAAGGGATACATCTCAGATCGGTCTCCTCGGTGTATTATCCCAATGAGGTGTAATCCTTTGCCATCGACCATTTCGAGATGCTTTCTCTGAAGGAGCAAGTGGCATTTCTGAAGACCAAGATGAAAAGGATGGTATAGATGATGTCTCAATGCGGGAGATGAGTTTTTGATCCTTGTTCGGACGATTCTTATGATCCACCATCATCGCCACCTCCATGTCCTTTAGAGTAGATCCATGAATTTTAGGTCTTTGTAGACGTGTATACATTTTTGTGGTTTATGTAGTTTTCTGACTATTCCTGGTATGATACGATTTTTATATTATAACGAGTAATTGACCATTTTGGTTTTGTATTATAACGAGTGGTTTGGATGTAGTTTTGGTGAAATTTTATATCGCGCGGAGAAATACAGCAAACCAGGTTTTAGGTATTTGGAATAAAGAATTTAACGACCGAAACTGTCGCTAACTTTCCTGGAAAAATCATTCCAGGAACAAGATTAGCGACTGATTCGATTGGTAATTAATTTAGCGACCGTTTTCTTTTCAATTGCAAGATTTGCGACAGAAATTGAATCGATCGCTAATATATTTTTACTTTTAGTGATCATTTCTAGTTGTCGTTTTTCGGTTGCAAACAACATTTATACATCGAAATCTTTATTTAAAAATCGATCATAAAATATTGTTTTATTGTTTATTTTGTAGTACTAATGAATGATCGCATATGATTTTTGCTATGTTTTCAATATCTTTATTGTTTATCTTTCTATTTTGTTAAGTTTTAGAATCATCTTACTTTCCCCTCCTTATATTGAGCTTAAGGAAGTTAGGAATATTCATTTTCATTGGTTCTATCCATTTTAATCATCTTACTTTCCCCTCTGATTTTAATGAAACTGGGTGATCCATCCAAGACCTGGATGAAACTTTGGTGAAACTTCGTGGCGGTCATTTTAGCCAATCAAACACAACAACAGAATTGAATAACAGATCCATGATTGACGATGACCATTGTTCATCTTTTTTTTTTTTTTTTTTGATCAAATTGTTCAAAGAGATGTACACATGGACTCATTTTTGTTTTTTATTTATGATAATCATCACACAAGCCGAATAGGAGTAACAGTTTATTCATAAACCCAGCTGCCAACTTTAGCAAGATAAATACTTAGCAAAGTCCTCCTGTGCTTTCAACATCATGTGGTCGTCCTCCCATTCATCACGGTATGCATCTGGTCGAACTTTTCTGTTCATAGAGGTTGAAGAATACATTACTTTCCTCCATTCTTCCGACGGGGCACATGTACATTCAGCAGCCAGCCGATCGTTGTACTCAAACTGCAACAAACAGAATTTTATAGTTATAAATCCTCAATGCAACAAGCAGTTAATCTTTATGTTGCTTTCCACATAAGGATCCTAAAATTGCTAACAAACGCAATAACAACAGAATCCTGGGAATAACCATTGTGTTCTGAGTCTTCGGGCACCATATTGATGGATATAGTTTGAATTAACATGGCTACATCAATGTTTTCATCGTGACCTGTCTGTTGCAGCTTTGTAGCACAGATAAAAATTTACACAAATCAATGTACCAAGAAATAGTTAATGAAGAAATCGTAGAAAGCACAGAACCCTAATATGGCTCAAGGGCGACATAGCAATTAAGGGGTTTTTAAACAGTACTAGAACTAGTATCCAAAGCATACATCTAGGTGTAAGCCAGGTGACCAAGCCTGTTCCTACAATGACGAGCTATCAGGGGTGTGTGAAGCCTGACCTAAAAGTTACTTATAGCATTGGTATTATAAGTCCTAAACCTGGTTTTAATATTATCATAAATTTTATTACTCCAATATTTAACACTTTTTAAATAATTATGTTTAAATTTTTTAATAAATATTTTATTGTTGTTAAGTTTATACTTCGGATAATTTATTATTAAGCATAATATATATGACTATTATTATCTGAATTAAATATGTATATCAATTCACATTATTGAAAAAGAGTATTAAATTTTATATTGATTCATAAAATATAGGAAAAATAATATAATATTAATTCTTATAAAAAAAAATACATTATCCAATTTTGATTTAAGTTTTTTCTAATCATATCAATCTTTTGTTTGATAATTTGTGATGATAACTTAAATTAAAAAAGTACTATAAACTATTTATATTTATATGTATATTTTATTTTATAAAAATTTTATATTTTATATTTTTACTTTTTTATACATAGTTCAAAACATATTGGATTTAGTGAAAATGGAGTCAATTTATATTAAATATATTTAATTTGAAATTTAGTCATTAAATGAAGGATCAACCAAACTTGATATAAAAAAAAAAAATCAAACTTTGATAAAAAAAAAAAAAAGTGAATGTAATTTTATATATTTAAATAGATTAAGAGGTTTTAATGTTTTACACATAGTAGACGATAGGATTACCCAGCGATTAGTTATTGAAGACAACAGACATTAGGTTTTTTTTATAAAGCCTAGTTTCAATTCTTCGAAGCATAGATTTCTCTATAAGAAATCGTCAGATGATGGGGAGATGTGAAACAATGGTAACAAGCCAATCAAGAAAGGGAGTTCAGGACCTTTAAGGATCTTGAAGGAGACTATGAAATTTCGTAAGAAGTCATGGAGGACATCATGCAACACAAGAGGGGAGTGTCATTATTGTATCTATGTAGCAGACCTCATGAGATAGGACAAATGTTTGGTCTTTTTATTGTTGTTACCTCATTGTAAACAGTAAATACATTGTAAATTAAGATATAAGAAATTAATAAAACATTGACTATAAACCACAAGCAAGTAGAAGTAAGATGAACATGCCAGATTTCGTTCCTTAGAACAAATTAACACCTATTGGTAAGTATAACAGCACATGAATTCCAAGTCATAAAAACATAAAAGAGTCATCTGATACTACGCTACTAAATAATTTATATCCATAGTTCTCGGAAAAATACCTGACGATCACCAAGATTGTGAGTATATCGCTTGGGAACCTTAGCCGCTTCCAATGTAGAGTACAGTGCTTCTACAGATTTTATCATGTTCTCTTGTGAGGGGAGGGCTATCCGACCAGATAAAGCACCAGCAATCCACTTACTTTGAAGCTCAATAAGAGGGCAAGGAATGACCTGGAAGGAAGATGGCAAAGTCTTATACAAACTCGATATTATTCTCGCAAGTCTGATATTCAGAATCGTTCAACCCAGATACAGTAGTAGAACCTTCCAAGGAAGGCCAACAAAAGAAAGCCAAGGGGCCAACACAGGTGGGAAAACATGCTCGTACAATGGCCCCACTCGATTATCATCCACAGTTATCACTACATTAGCCTTAAGAAATGGGAAGTGATACTTGTACCTGCAAACCATAGCCATTGTATAGAAGTATTAGCTGCTTCAACAAGCCTCTATCCAACCGAATATAAAACATAAGCACAGCATATCAGCGTACCCGGTGCAATACATTATAACATCTGCTTTAACTGAGGTTCCATCTCCGAATACCACTGTGCCATCTCTACGGGTACTAGAAATCTGCAATTATTTTCATGATGTTACAATTCCTAGTGAACTCAGCTTCAGACATGAGGGCCAAACCAACATTTTGAAATCGCATCTTACGATGGCCCATCATTTCTTACCATGGGCTAAAACTTTACCATAGGATGAAGCCACATGTTTCCGTGACCAGGCAATTTTCCATGAGAAGACTCTAGCGTCGATCTAGCTGCAATATGAACTTCATTTGCAACAGAGGCAATGTCCCTAGAGATATCGACCGCACTTGCGGAGCTCCCAATTATGACCACGATCTGCGCATGGCACAACCAGAGTATGTAAGCAAGAACCTGCAGGATTTGTAATACCAGACAGACTTCCAGAGACATACCTGATCTCTGTAGGGCTCAGGTACCCGATAATTGTGGCTATGGATCTCGCTTCCTGGCCATTCCTTTATGCCTTTAAAAAAATTTATCAGCATGCACCAGATGTAATGAGGAAAATCGAGTTCATGGAGAATCAAGACCCAAGGAAATACAACATGAACATGACATCGTCTTGACATTAATTACCCCATTAGATGAGATCAAAAAAATGAATCCTTGTGCTACTTCTGTTTATGACAAAAAGAATCCACCCCAGCGATTTTTGACATGTGTATGTTACTTAAACCCACTCAAGGTTTTCCTCCATCTCATAATACTATTTTCAACACTCTTTTTACTTCTTTTTCATGTACTCCTCTAGCCTATCATTGCCGAGCTCATCTCAAATAACTTTAGGAGTCTCCTCACTCTTCTCCTCAAATGGAGCATCTGACAAAATTGAATACCAGCCTCAAGAATTTACTATGACTTTCAAGAGACTTCATACATTCTTGGAATGGAGCTGTCAGCATGAAATGCAAAATATCAAAATCAAGATATGGAGGTTTTTGTAAGGCCTGTTTAGGTAGCCATAGATATAATTTCGAAGGCAGCTTAGCTGTTAGTTGAGTGACCATGTGCCAGCTTTCTCCTTTGTTGGGCAACAGCTCTAGCTTGTATTTGTTTCCTTGTTGGATTCATACTACTTAATACTCTCATTGTACACAAGAATGTCGGATGTAGGGAAGCCAAAAATCCCAACAGAAACCTTTTCCAATGTACATCTAAGAGTAATCTCTAGCTATGCATCCATCAAAGTCACAACTTATCTCACATAAAACACCAATTATTAAATTATAATATGGATAATTACCAGGAATTTCAGCGAGTCGAGGTTCAGTGTAGTGTCCATTGCAGACAACCACAGCATCGTATTTCTCATCCACTACAGTCTCGCCATCTGCAGCATTAGTCCTTGACCTCACCGTCCACATCCCGTCCTCATCCAACCTGACGAGTGAAACCTCAGACTGAAAGCGAATCAGCTCATAGAGCTTAAAATCACGCGCAAAATCTTCTAGGTACCTCAGCACCTCCTCATGGCCTGGAAACCTCCTTGAATCCCTGCCAGGCCTACCTGTGATTAAGGATCCAAGACAGCATTATGTTGGTATGTTTAGCCCTATGCAACCAAACATCCTGTAGAAGTTCATGTCTTCATCAATGTGAAGACAAATCGTCTCAGGTTGCAATTTGATGGGTTACAAGCTCAATACGCCAGTGCAAGAGGCTAGAAAGCTTCAAAATTTATAAATTCTTTTGTGTGATGAAAGATATATGATATATCCTGGGTACAGAATCTATTCTCCGTACACTGTATTAAGATACTAATAATATCTTGGCTGATCAAACCTAATACACACGCCGCGTACGTATCATGGGATGATCAAACACTATTTGATAATGAAACTTTTTTTTTTAAGATGCATATTAACTAGTGTAGAAGATGTTGGCCTCACAAAATAATGAGACGGATGGAGTTCTTCTTTTCAAGTGTTTGGTTTGATATCTTAAAGATGTTGGCGACGAAGGCGTGGACAACGATGACTAGCAGTAAATTGACATACAGTATTGTACATATGAGTACTCTTTGTTCAAGGAATGACAATGACCGACACCATCAAAGATAGGCACATGCACTATTTGTTCCGAGAATGAAAGTGACGGCAACGTCAAATGACGATAACTATTGTCCTAGTAGCAATGGTAATATCTAGGGTTTGGGATGATGATTGTAACTTTTATTGGGTTGTAATAATATATTTCCTTATTTTAAGTGAGTGTAAATAAGACAATAATTTGAACTTGAGAACTCGGTAAAAAAACTAAAAAAATCACTATGACTTCTTGATTTTGAGGGCTTATCGGTAATTACCCTAAAAAATAATTACAACCAAATCTAAAAGAGTTCAAATAACATCAAAGCAAATAACAACAACAATTATAATTAAATGTCTTTATAAAACCGTCTTGAATAATTCCCACAATAAAAAAACCACCTAGTCAGGTTTTGTTTCTCAAAAAAACTACTTTCAATTCCAATACCATCGGGGCAAATGATGTGTGTGTCAACACGCATTGTTTTCTTAACTTCTTTTTCTTATGTCAGTTTCATAGTTAATTTGTGTCGTTTTAGTTTCTTGTTATTTTGAGCTTTGATAATGCCGAGTCTCGTGTTTTCATTGCAGATTTGAAGAATTCAATATATTTTGAATGGTGTGCTATTTTAATGTGTCCATTGTAATTTTCTGGAGTTGCGTGGATGATAATAATCGATTTGGAACGTGTTCGAGCATAATTGAAGCTAAAACAATGAGAAGTGCTGAAATGGAGTTAAGCATGGCCATGCAAGATGCTTTCCCAAGGTTTTTGAGCACAGCCTAGCTTAGCCCATGCACAACACGCACGAGCTATGTGTTAGGAAACATAGGCCATGCTGAGGACGTACGGGCCACGCTGAATAGTTATCTTTTTCGAAATTAATTACTTCGGGGAAGATTAGGTCTTTTAGCTCTCCCTATATATAGCCATAACTTTTTTGTGGAAAATCATCGTTTGTTTCTCAGAGGAGAGCCGTCGTCACACTTCGAGATGCCGTTTTTCGAGACGATCATCGAGAGGACTACCGAGGATGATAGAGATCTACACATCATTGCGCTTCAATCAACGCCAATCGTTTGTTAGATCAATCTTCATTGGTCTAGGATTTAATCTCTTGTATATCTCGTTGCAATTCGTAAATGACTTTCATCAATCGTTTGATATATTATTCCTTGTTATGATATGGTTGCATAGATTTCTAGTATAGCTAAGTGATTGGATCTCGTTCACGGATTTTATGAGACGTGTTTTTGGATTATAATAATTTTATGTTCATCAACTATGGTATCATGTTCACATGTTGATCTATTCTTAATTACTCATTATATGAAGTTGGATTGGTCATCTAGTTATATTGATGATGTATGTATGCAATCGATTATTCTTATTTAATTGATGTTAGCAACAAATCATAGGTTAAGTCATTCTTTTTTTATTAACCTATGTACAAATGAACATGAGTATGAAACGAATGCAAATCTTTGTTCGATCATTATCATATGATGTGGAGTTCTATCGTTAATGCAACATGAGTAGTTTACGTTATAATCGTTTTTTGACAGAGAAACATGTTGGGTTGGTTATGCCATTCTTGATGATAACTGACAAGTAAGATTTGATTATTACTTATTCGTTGTAATAAGTAGCAACACCTGCCAAAGAACAACATGAAATAAAAATGTTAGTCTATGACTAAATCTCATTATGACAACCAAGTAATCCATACATTTTATCAAACTTGATTAAACTCTCTACAACAATAAAATCCAAAACCATTCTTAGATTATTGCGTCGGTCCATTCTATCTCCATGATTTCAATCTATCTCTGTGATTTCAAAACAAACTCCCATGTCCTCCCCCAAACTTTAGAAAATTATATAGATCACCTAATTAATTCACAAAATCATAAAAACTGTTCTTTGTGAGATCGATTCATACTCATTACTGTTATATTAATTGAGATTGTATTGACTGATTAGGACGATTATCTTATTTAATTTGTTGTGTTGCAACAACATCGAACAACAAAAAATGATCACCAACATCCATATTCAAGGTAAAGATCCTCAACAATATATAGCTATCAATTTACCCAAGGAAATCTAATGTAATTCACCTTTTGCCAAGACTTTGTCGTAACCATCAGTTCCAAATTGAGGCCCGTTACTGTTTAAAAAAACTCATAGGAATTTTTACTGTTCTCAAGTCCATAGCCCGTTATAACCATGCTACAATATTATGTGTTCTTGTCTTTTTCTGAAGTAGCATCCTAAAGATCAAGCTTATTTGAAATCTCATGAGCATGATGTAAATTAAATGAATTAAATAATTTTAGAATAAAATTAGATTTTTTAAGTGATTTTGTTGGTTTCTCATATGAATTGTCATTCATTTTGCAGGAGATTGTGTTGCAAGCAATACTAGGAGTGCATTGAAGGCAAATATGAGAAGTTAACAGGGAGACCAAGGTTATCCATCAAATATTTCGTGTATGGGCTTCTAAGTGAAGAGCTAAACAACAAAAAGCTCCTTGGTAAGATTAAGGAAGAAGGTGATAATGAAATCATCAACCCGGCTAAGGAAGAAGGAACATTGGATACGATTGAAATACTACGTTGGATTTTAGCTCCAAAATCAAGAATTTTGGATTCTGACCAATTTTAGCAGATTATGACAACCAAATTGATTTGACCTATTTTTGCGCCTGTCACAAACTGAAAAATGAATGCAACATCAGATTTATTAATTTTGGTAGATGGAGATCTATATGTTATCATGTTTATCTGTTTGAACCAAAATCATTTGTATACGTAAATCAAATGAATTAACTAATTTTAGAACAAAAAAGAATTTTAAGTGATTTTGTTGGTTCTTCAAATGAATTGTCATTGACTTTGCAAGAGATTGTGTGTTGCAAGAAATATTGGGATGCAATGAAGGCAAATATGAGAAGCTAACCGAGGAACCACTCAGGTTATCTATGAAATATTTCGTGTATGCAGTTTTGAGGGATGAGCTAAACAACAGAAAACTCCTTGATAAGGATAAGGAAGAAGATGATAATGAAGTTGTCGACCCAGCTAAGGAAGAAGGAACATTAGATATGGTTGAAATACTACGTTGGAGTTTAAACAACCCTATGGTGTATGAGAACGACTACGCTACATTCGCAAGTATCACAATAAATTACTCTAATTTAGGTATTTTATCAAAGTTAAGCAAAGATAATATCATAGGAAGCATTTACGAAGCTACTGTTTCATTATTCGTATGAGTAGTAGCTATAAGTAGTAGCTATGAGAATGTGACTCATATACACATAAAAAAAAAACAATTCCCTTTTGGCCAAAAGAAAATGAGCCACATGGGTGCTTTGCCCCATTCTAATGAATGATTAGAATGGCTGATCATATAAGTAAACCAATAGTCTCTTTGGACAGCCTGCAATCTTATGATTTGCAAAGGACAATCACAAGATTAGGCTTGACCAAAGGTTAAACCTGCCATCTTGACCTATGCTCGAGTTTGGTCTTGGAACAATGAAACTAAGGTGCATAAAATATGCACGAACTTCGCCATTAGAAGAGGCATAGCACAACTCTTTATCTATTTCCAAGTGAACTTAAAATTGTCATTTTCACAATTTCATAGAATGATAAACTAATTGACTTGTTATATTGATTTTCAGGATAACTTTTTGTTTAAACTATATTGATTTATATGATGAGATGAAGAAATAGAGTAATCGTGGAATCGACCAATGAAGAATCTTAATCCCGAAAATGAGGATTTCTTACAAACGTTTACCAATGAATCGACTGAAAAAGGCTCGACCATAGGGGATTTCCCTATGTGTTTTGATTTTGATCCAAATGATAAAAGGGATTTACAAAGCCGAGGAAGAAGAGGAATATCATGCTCGTCAGACTAAAAATAAATCCGATCCTCAAGATGCTAGTTCAAAGAAATACAAGAAGACTCATGTCATAACGTGATTATAACGGGCTATTGGCATGGGAAAGATGACAATTTCTGAGTTTTTAAACAGTCATGGACCTCAATTTGAAAATGGTGATTACGACAAAGTCTTGGCTAAGTAGATATATTACGTTATATTTCCTTAGGTAAATTGATAGCTATATACAGTCGAGGACCTTTACCTTGAATATGGATATTGGTGATCATTTTTGGCCCGATGGTAAAAGAACTGGAAATAGATATTTGAGAAACAAAAACTGGCTATCTGGTTTTTTGTAGGGATTACTTAATGCCCTTTAGAACAAAGACTTTACTCATGTTTGTTATTGTTATCTGCTTTGATGTTATTTGAACTCTTTGGATTTAGTTGTAGTTATTTATTTATGAATGTGTTTTCCTTTGATCTATGTTGAGGGAGTATCCTATATTTGTTGGTCTTTTCAGATTTTGAAGAGACCTTTACGTTCTCTCGGAGAATGATTGGGTTTTTTTCTATTTTATTTTTTAGAAAAGTGATTCTTAATATTTTTATCAAACCTCACTATCACATATGGTGCTATCTCATAAAACATTATCAGTACAACCTAAAGATATCAAATCAAACACTTGAAAAAAAAAAAAGAACTCCATACGTCTCATTTATTTAGTGATGCAAACATCTTACCATTTCTACGGTTGCGCCTTACCACTTCGACAACCATCTTTTGTTACACTAGTTAAAAACATCATAAAAAATTTTGTTTTATTATCAAATAATGTTTGATCGTCCTGCAATGCGTATATGGTTAAAGTACGTAATCAAAACATAATATCGTAAGGCCATATCAGGTTTTTTTTTTTTTGTAGTTCACTATAATACTAGAGTAGATGTGACTTCATGTTGCAAGTTGGAGTCCTCAACCGTTGTTTGGTCTTATGACTGGTTGACATTTCATATGTGGTGACCAGTACATTGTGTACGCTTCAAACATATGTGAACTATTAACAGGGAAAATTACACTTTACCCCCGAACTTTGGCTCGGGGACACCTGAATCCTCATAATTTTGAATTATCCAGATATCCTGATTATAATCCTTATTTTTCGCACTTAACCCCCCCCCCCCCCCAAAAGTTTTGACACACTGTCCCCTTATTTCCAAAGTTCAAGGAGTCATCTGTCTATTTTCAAAATTTACGGGGCCATGTGCAAATCAATGACAGTTTGGGGGAGTGGAAGTGTAATTTTCCCCTATTAATAATAGTTGGATCTTCTCTCCCCTACTTGAACAAACATAGTTCCTAAGCAAATTGTATTCACCCAACACAAAACTCCTCAATATGAAAAGCACACCGTGTATATGTGAAGGATCTCTTTCTCTCTCTCTCTCTCTCTCTCTCTCCTGCAGGTGCCTGATGTCATTCGGAAAATCGTTGAAGAAATCTCTAGGATATTAAAAACCAGACTAATACTAGCTCCCATGCAAGCCAGGGAAGGAATGCTGGAATGCCAAAATGCCAAGCAAGAACAAGGAAAGAAAAAAAGAAAAGAAAAAAAGGAAGAAAACAAGTGCTTAATTCCAATGTGAAGCTTAGCACTTGCATTATAATCTCTATCTCCCTGCTTCTCACACTTCATTATATATAATGCTATAATAAATTGACCGACCTATAGAAATAGAGAATGCTACAGTCATACGTTATCTTTATCGAATTTCTCTATCTCACACTATAACGTTTACACTTTTTATCATATCACCACTATATTTTTTTATCTCTATTTTACATAATCTAATGCAAGTGCTCTTAATTCATTTATTGCCTACTGTTAGAGCCATCAACACCAGAATCTTCTTTTCCCATATGAAGAGCGTTAGCCCAAGCCATGGAAGCACACATGAATGCCTATATTTTCTCAGCTCTACAAGCCAAATCTGACAAAAATTGTTCAGTCACATCTTCAAAAATACTTTTTTACTTGGAGGACCCAAGAAACTATGATTTGGGTGATTACATCTGCTGAAGCTCTACCCAGAATGAAATAAATGAATTAATGAAAAGAAAGCTTCTTGAATCGAAAAAAGAACCTTTCTCATGCCATCATTCAAACATAACACACTTCAGTAAATCAAGCTCACACTATATATACTACTGCCTTGAAAATGTACAAGTTACTGGTTTGTGAAGTACAGTGTACTAAGGTCCCTGTAGTTAATGAGACCATTTACCATGTTTCCTCTAACAATAAACATCAGACAGAGAACGATAGCCAATCCCCTATCAGGCTACTCCAGAATTTTAGCATAAATTTTCTCAAAACTGCCCATCTAACCATCTCAATCACACATTTCACGTTTGACAACCAAAAAGGTTAGTCTCTTCTTAATCTATGTTGTGTCATGAGTAATCCAAGTCCCCACCATGAAAGAGTGAGCTCCCAACCATAGCATTACGAAATATATACTACGATCACTTCAATCGGATACACGATCACTTCGACGCGACCTTAGAAGTGATCTAGTTAATTCAAAGTCTGCATAAAAGCATCCAAATCATGAAAAAAGATATGAAATGGATGATCTTCCATTCACTATCTAACTTAACAGATTTCTAACTTAAAAAACTGTCATCAAAACCATACAAACAAAGATTCATATAAAAGTGACTACCAGATGCGACGAAGGGATAATCCCTAAACCCCATGACTTCTCTGGGCAAATTCGTCCTCAAAGATCGATATATACTCGAATGCACGACATTCCTCCTCGGCTCTACACTGACGGGGTCCGATTCGACCTCATCGGTGTAAAGCCAAGTCCCGCCAACTCGTTCTCCGTGCTCGTACGCCACCACCTTGTGCCCTTCTCGACGGAGTTCTCGGGCAGCTGATAAGCCTGCCGCGCCACCGCCGCCTATCACGGCGACTCGGAGGGATGAGAGGTGGAGGGGTGGTGGTGGTCGTGGGGAAAGCATTGGGGAGGAAGGGGAGGACAGGGTGCAAGTGAAAGTGCTGGGGTTGATGCGTGCGTAGATTCTACACTGTAAAGGATCTACGTTTTTTTTATTAATCGGATTGTTTTCAATTTTTATAATTCAAAATAAAATCGAAATTATTTATTAATCAGTTTGATTTTTTTGGATTTTTAAATAATTTCATTTGTATAGTTTTTTAGGGATTTTTTACGATTAAAATTATATATATCGTTTATTTAAATAACTTTATAAATTTTTATTATACATATTTATAAAATTAAAATTAGATATATCAAGTTCAAAAAAGATCATAAGTTATATTAAAAATATATGAATAAATTTTTTTCTAATTAACCAAATAAAAAATATCCGATCATAAAAGAAACTATGATTGAAAGTTTTTATTCTATTTCTAACAAAAAAAAAAAAGAATAAAAACAATATCCACAATACGTAAGATATTAGGCTATCTTAGGTTTAAAATATTATATTGTGTTTGATATTTAAGTTTGAAAATTTTATATAAAATAATTACAATATTTAATTTTAAATGGTGTGATAATCAATCATAAACAGTTTGATTAATTGATTTATCATTTGTTTTCATTTTTTGGTTCGATTTTAAACTGCGATTTTATTTTATAAATCAAAACTGAATCATTTAATAATTGATTCGCTCGATTTCGATTTATCTGTTTCAGTAGCAGTTCGATAATCGGTTTTACCTCTATTTTAACAGCCTTATTCACACTAGATTCTCTTAAATTTTTTTTTCAACTCTTACAATTGATATATCGCATTACATCCCCTTTTTTTAATAAAAGGCTATCATAATAAAATTCTATATTTAAAATTTTACTATACATTATTCCTTACTTTTACAGTTTGCACTAACATTTTAACACGCTGTTTCAATATCACATCACTATTTTCTCACTCATACATCTTTTTTTTTTTTCATTTTTATACATTCTCTACAATAGAGAATCTGATGTGAATGCTCTTACAACCACTTTCCCACCTTGAAATCTTATATTGAAAAATAATTTAAGAAAGGATTTTTGTTATATTAATTCTTCAAATCTAACTTAATTCCAAAAAAGCCCCATAAATTTTTATAATATCAAATAAGTTATTTAACTCTTGACTTGTGAACAAGTTAATATGATGGTCAAAGGATAAAATAGCTCCTAATCTAATGACTACACCCTCTAATTAACCTATCTTTGACTTGACCACAAGAACCGAAAGGGACGCAGGCTCAATTAGAGGGAAAAGCCCTCTATGAAAAGGAAAAGGGGTGTGCTTACATATTTTACCCCACCATCACAATTATCTTAAGATTCTCTCCTAAGAAGTTCTCTCTTTTTTTTCTCTCAATTGTCGTTTGAGTGTGTGCAGCGAAGCAAAGGTTTCCTAAGATCGACCCCTTGAAGGAGCACCTCAAACCCCCTAGGTGCACCTTGAAGTTTGACCCCCCATCTAGAGATTTTAACTGGCAAACAGTTTGACGCCCTCTTTAGGCTCGATCTGAAAAAACAAGATATCTCAAACTCATAGTACGCAACTCAAGCTATGGGAGAACCTTCAATCAACTAACTTCCAAACCCCGGCCAAGGTGCAAGGCCCTTGAAGTCGGGAAGAACCCTCATCGAGCTACCACCAGCCCGATAAAGCACATAGCCTAAAGCCAACTAGCCAACTTCCTGATCCAAATCAGCACGTGACGATGGGAATATACCAAGAGTTTAGGGACAACTTAGAAAGGCAAGTTGGATAAGCTCTCTAGCAGATGCGCGAGCTCCTAGCCACAAGGCTGTCACCCTCTTACACAAGGCACCTCCATAGAACATGGAGAGGGAGGCACTCACGGATCCAATGATCTCAGATACAAAATCAACTAGGTTGGAGGAACTGCTCCTGTTGACCTCCGTGACCAATTGAACGCATGATCCGAGATGTCTCGACCTCAAAACCCAATCCCACAACACTGGAAGTCGTGGATCTTGGTCATAGGGTCAAGGAGTCAAAGATGCACGGATATGTAAGGCCTTTCTCATGACCCTTCGAGATCCGGCTCGATCCTGGTTTAATAACCTACCTGTCTACTCCATAGGCTCGTTCATTGAGCTGGAAGATTAGTTCTACCAGCACTATGCCAATAGTCGGAGACAGAATCTCAAGCTACCTTCACAAAACTATCTAGATGTCTCGGGAAGACTTACACACTTATGTGTAACATATTAACATTGAAGTGGTGAAGGTCAAAGAAGCCGATAACTATGAAGATACGAGACACTTATCATGGACCTCAAAAGTCGAGAACTTTCCTACGACCTCTCATTGAGGGAAAAGTGGACCTACACTAACTTATTAGCCAAGTTCAGAGATCATATTTATGCTGAGACACTTATGAAAATAAAGTATAGAAGAACCGATTTCTTACAGAGCAATGCATTCCAGCAGGGGTGAGTCTTCTAGTCTAGGTCAAACTGACCCTGAGCCCCATAAACTTTGATTGGAAGGGATCACGGAACAAGATATTGGGTGGGCAAGGATGGCCATCGGTCCATGATAAATACAATCCCTTGACCTTTGAAGAGAGGTGCTAGCGACGGCCTAGAGAGAAAACCTCCTAATCAATGTCCTTGAGAAGCAACGCTTCCTCTGGGCCCCCAAAGACCGATTCCAAAGGATGCTTCCACTGTCAATATTCTCGAGATCATGGACATGACACCTAGGAATGTCGATATCTGAAGGACGCTATTGAAGACCTCATTAAGCAAGGGCACCTGAAGAGGTTCCAAAAAAGAGAAAATACCAAGCCATGGCCCACTCCAAAAGCAAAGGATTGACCTCATTCCCCA
This sequence comes from Drosera capensis, assembly GCA_001925005.1. NCBI lineage: Eukaryota > Viridiplantae > Streptophyta > Magnoliopsida > Caryophyllales > Droseraceae > Drosera > Drosera capensis. The sequence goes on from LIEC01011104.1 coordinate 98,089, forward strand.
TAGAGGCGAGAAGAGATTGATAGATCACCCCAATGGCCCAAGATCCATGTCATTGTTAGGGATTTCTCCTTGAGGAAAGGTAGAAACACCCCTCGAAGGAGTTAAGATCCTGAGCTATACAAGGAAGTTGAGTCCGCCAAGAGAACTAGTTGGGGAACCGAGATAAACTTTGGCCCAAAAGAAGACCCTGGCTACGAACCCTTGTAGGACAATGCTCTAATACTAACAATCAACATAGAGGAATTTGATGTCAAAAAGATGCTGGAGGACAGTGATTCCTCATTTGACATCCCCTACTTCTCAACCAAGAAGAAGTTCAGGAAGATGGAGAAAGACCTCAAGCCATTTCGATCTCCTCTACTCGGCTTCACTGGAGACTTGATATACCCCAAGGGCTATATTTCCCTGCCCTCGATAGCGGAGGATTGTCGGACTGGCCGAACTATAACAAGGATAGCCGATTTCAATATAATAGACCTATCATCAATCTAGACTGGAATCATTATGAGGCCCTCAATCATCTATCTTAAGCTATTGATAGCCCTGTGCTACATGATGATGAAGTACCCCACTCTACAGGGAGAAGGGGTGGTCCAAGGTGTTCCTAGGTTGTCGAGGGAGTGCTACACTACAACAGTTTACTAGTACTCTGACACCAAAGGTATATAAGAGGCCTTATAGGGCCTCCTCAACCCCGAATTAGTAGAATCGCTTAAGGAAATAGCTCTGACCCTAGGGGACAACGCCAAGTGTGTGAAGATGGGATCCTAACTCCTCGAGCCGGTTCGGACCGAGCTGATAAAGTACCTTATGGTGAATTCGGATATGCCTTTCTAGACACCATCCGACATGTTAGGGATTGACCCCGAAACCATTGTCCATAAGCTCAAGATAGACCCTGAGGCAAATCCGATGAAGAAGAAAAGAAGGCCCTCCGTCTAAGAAAGAAGGAAGGCCATTGTTAAGGAGGTCAAGAAACTTCTCTAGGCTAAGTTTATTAGGGAAGTGAGATACCCCGATTGGCTAGCCAACGTAGTGATGGTAAAAAAAGCCAATGGAAAGTCGCGCCAAAGATTATTTCCCACTTCTCAAGTTAGATCAAATGGTGGATGCGACCTCTGGCCATAAGCACATTATAGCCCTCGAGGATCGTGTGAAGACCTCTTTTATCACTGATTCTGTTATCTACTGGTATGAAATTATTTCCTTCGGGTTGAAAAATACAGGCACCACTTACCAAAGGCTTGTAAGCTAGGTGTTCGAGTCATTGTTGGAAACCACAATGGAGCTTTATGTGGATGACATGCTCACCAAATCCAACAAGCTCGAATACCATGCTCGCGATCTCAGTAAGAGCTTCTAAGTGCTGGGGAAGTACAACATGAAGTCGAAGCCCACCAAATATTCCTTGGGTGGCCTCGGGAAAGTACCTAGGATACCTGATCATGCATAAGGGGATTGAAGCCAATCCTTCACAGATCGATACTATCTTGACTATGCAGCCTCCTATAACAAGAAGGATGTACAGAAGCTCTTGGGCTGCATCAGGACCCTGGGGAGATTTATGTTATGAAGCATGAAATGCACCCTCCCCTTTCTTCAAGGCTCTAAAAGGGGCGAGCGAAAAAATAAAGAGGCACCAAACCTGCAAGGAAGACTTCGAGCAACTCAAATAGTACCTCCTAGAGGTACCCATGCTTACACGGCCTATAGAAGCTGATAAAGCGATATCAGCATTCCTCCTCAGAGTCGAAGCCGGGATACAAAGTCTTTTATACTATGTGAGTAGAGTACTCCATGGAGCAGAGACGAGATACCCCAAAATTGAGAAGGTCGCTTTAGCCTTGATAGCCAAAAGTTGAGGTTTTATTTTCAAGCTCACCCCATAACAGTTGTTATCGACCTCTCACTCCATAAGATCGAGGTCTCTGGTTTCTTATTTAAATGGTCGATGGAGCTCAGTGAATTTAAATGCTAATTTGGCTAAGAGATTATGGAGACAAAAAAGGGAAAGAACCTGAACCCTAAAAACCCAAGAGCCCCCATTTTGTGGAAGTGGAAGACTTATATAGATGGATCATCCTGCTCCAAGGGGGCGAGGGTTCGGGTGCTCCTCATCTCACCCGATGGATGGGAACCTCCATACGCCCTGAAATTTTAGTTCAAAGCCACCAACAATGTTGTCGAATACGAGGCCTTGATCTGGGCTCTGATCTTGATGATGTATCTCAATATATACGAGGTCAAAGTCCTATCAAACTTTCACCTCATGGTCGAATAAATACAAGAAAGGAACGAGGTGGGGGCAAGAGTTAAAAGGACACTTGGAGATGGTTAAACCTTTAGTAAGAAATCGGACTTTCAGGTATGATAAATTCCTAGGGAGAAGAATGGGGTGGATGACAACCTCAGCAAACTCTTCTCAGGGTGGGGCAGATGGACTCCTGGAAGCTATAAACCGAAGTGATCAAGGCCCCGAGGAGACTATCGGGAAGAATCAATGTCATTCAGGTTGAAACAACCTAGGTGGACTCCATTAGGCCGTTCCTCGAAGATGGCACCCTATGATTGATCCAGTATCGTTTAATGATAATCCTTTGTTGCAAAGATAGCATTCTCTTATTCTTGCATTTCGTAATTCTTTGTCATGGGTGCTTTCCAGTTTTCGTAACTCATTGTATCTCTTACGTCTTCTGTAATTCCTTCTCGTGTTTGTATTACCAGTATAATTTAGCATAATTGAGAAATACATAAATCTATTTTATGTAAAGAATGTTTTAAAAACTTGAATTATAAATTTAGCTTTTCTTATTTAGGCTTTAAACTAATAGTGTAGTTTATGAAATTTGATTACCTATGGCATCATGTTGTAATTCACCGAACTACTCTCATCATCTTGGATATGGTTTGCTATTCTGGTGTAAGAGGGCTCTTCCTGGCAAGTTTGAAAGACTGGCTCGACAACTATATTGTGGCTTTCTTCACGCCTAGCATGTTGATCATGAGTCTCTTTATCTTGTTGGTTGTCTTGTGTGCCAAGAACATCTTATAATTGTAGTTCTTTCTTTCTCGTATTTATATTAGCTTTATAATTGATCACAATTTAAAAATGCATAATGACCCGAATTTGTGAACATTATATCAATCCATTTTACATGAAGACTGGTTTCCAGCTCGAATTATAAATTTAGAATTTTTTATTTTTAACTAGCGGTACAGTTTATGACGTCTAATTATGTGTTGCTTCATATTGGAAGTCATCAAAACCATTCCTATCAGCTTGCATATGGTTTATTATTTTGCTGGTAGCGGGCTCTTTCTGGCAAGTTGGAAAGGATGGCTCGACAATAGTATTGTGGCTTTCTTCACACCATGTATGTTGAGCTTGAGTCTCTGTATCTTGTTGATTTTCTTGTGATCTAAGAATACCTGGCAATTGCAATTGTTTATTTTTCCAATAGCGTTCTCTTCTTTTTGCATTTCATGACTCCTTTTTGTCATTGCTTTCAACCACTTTGAGTTCTCTATATCTCTTTTGTCGAGCGGCATTCTGTGCCTTATTAATTCTGTACTGTTGAGATAGAGGAGATAAATTCATAGAAAGTGGAATAAGGGTAATATATTATTGAAATGTTTATTTTGTAAATCATCCGCTACTAGTTTATATTATAGCTTATCCTTGAATAGTGCCATTGAATCAAACCCATGATGTATAGAAATTGAGTGATAGACAAACACTACTCTTAGAAAATCCCAGTATGTATCAAGACTAAGACTTATTTGCTTGGAAAGTGAGCCTACAATGGGTGCGTAGCAAGGCTAGTTCAAAGAGGAATGTAGAAATGCTATAATGCTGGTAGCATTGAGTACATGAGTAAAGAGACACCAAGGTTTGGGCAGTTCTGCTTCTGCAGCAAAGAAAGGTTGATCCTGGATTACTTCTGGTTGAAGAGGGCTACTGTAGCAAGACTGAAGGTCAGTAAGGCCAGGTTTAATAGAAGGATCTATATGAAGGAAAGGTTGGTCCTAAATTGCTTTTGTGTGGTTACTTCAGCAAGGCTGAGAGATAATAAGGCCAGTTTGTCGCAATCTGTATCCCATGGTGTTTTCTGAAGGAGATGATTCGTGATGGATATATTGTTGCCTTTCTGTGGATGGCTTTTTCTGAACTGAAATAATTTGAACGTCTTCTTCAAAAGCTTCCTTCAGATTTTTGTATGTCGTTCGAGGTATCATCTGAGTGTCGGATGTGCCACTATGGAGCAATCCTTGTTTAAACCCCACAGATGGTGGATATGTTGCTATTTACGCCTTTCTAAGTGAGAAAGATGGTGTAAAGAGGATGTTCAGTAGGCTTTGTGCATCTAGGCGAGAGGGAGTGACTTTTTTTACAGCTTGATCTGTGAGCTACATTATGGTAGCCTCTGTTGCGGTTATTAGTGATGTCTCTACTGCATCTATTGCTAGTGATGCCTCGGCTGCATCTATTATTGGTGATACTTCTGCTATTTCTGATTTTTTTTTTGTAGTGCAAGGTCTTCAATTTGAAGGTATACTATAGATGAATTTGCTACTTGATGCTCAGGTGCAGGTAATTCCTCTGCTTCACCCTCATCTGTAGGGGAGGTAACTGCTTGTTCCTTTGTTGAAGTCTCTTCTACAGGTTCTTCTGCTGGTGACTCAACTATAAGTTCCTCTATAGATGTCTCTACTGCATATTCCTTTGGAGTTGGTTCAGCTGCATGTTCTTCAACAGACGACTCATCTTCAGGTGTATGCATAAATTCAATAAGCATTAGTTACGCTTGTCTGTGTCTTCTTGTCTTCAATGTGGAATCCTTGACTTCGAATCCTCCATTAAACAAGATATATGCTTCCTTGGGTCTGGTTGTCCTGCTAACCTCCTTCTTTTAAAGCTGAATTAATTGATGGATTTCTACTTCTGTCATTTCATTAATTTCTCCAATCGCTAATTGTGACTAATCTGGATTAATTCTGTACAAGGTGGTTGGTTTTGAAGGAATTACTTTTGGTCTGGAATTCTTGGATCATTCGTTCCTTTTGTGTCTTCTTCTATATCTCTGCTTGTGGCGATTTACCTTGCAATTGATAGGTTCTGGCTGTGTATTGTTGAACTCTTTCTTCTACATCCTGAACCGTCTACAGAACTTTAGTAATGACTTTTTCTAGGGATGGCCTTACTTCGGTTATTGTTGATGTCGCCCAAGCCTCTGTTGCTGTTGTTGAACAATCTTCTTCCGTCATAGATATATCCATTCCAATACTTGTGATTGAAATGATTACTGTTGTTGTTGGCTTAGGTGTAGTAGACCTGATTTTACTGCACTTGCACTAGAGATGACCTGAGATGGTCCAGTCTGCAGTGCTTTGAGATTGGCTTCTATGGCCTCTATCTCTTTCCTCGTGTATCCTTGTGCAGCAAGCTCTTGTTATAGTTGAGCTTGTGGTCCTTCTCTAACTTCTTGGTAACTTCTTTGAGCTTCCAAGATCAAGTTTTGAAGATTCTCGTCTGCTCCGACCTTCAGATATTTTAATTCCACATTGGCATCATAAAGTGCAGTCAACTCAGGTTCTTCTAGTGGGGAGTCTTTAAGGACGAGGCCTCAACAAGTTGCCTAGTCTGCTCGTCTGGAGACTGTGCTTCCACCCCATCTTATTCGGCTTTGTTGTCGGGTGGTCTGATATTGTATCCTCATCTGAGGTCTGCAAAATGAGTTTTCTTCTAGTTTCACTTGTCTGCTTCATTTTTATTGGTTGTGGTTTACTGACGAGTGTCTTCTTGACTTTCTTCACTGTTGCAGTAGTCTTCACAGCTACAATAGTCTTCACTGCTACAGTAGTCTGCACAACTGGTTTTAAAGGGTGGTCTATAGGTTTGGCAATGGTGTGCATTGCTGCAGTCTTCTTTGTAAAACCAATAAACTGCTTGCCTATTTTCCTGACATCTATTTGTTTGGCCATTGTCTATGTCCTCTCTTCCATATAGGATAAATTCAGCTTTCCTTTGAGAAGAATGCTTATTATTCTTTCGAACAAAAGCTGTTTTGCTGCAACGGCCTTCTCAAACTGGTACATAAGCAATTTTGACCAATTGACTTTGTACCCTATAAGAATTATGCAAATGATCTCCTGTTGATCAGATGTAATTTGATACTTTGAGAATTCCCTGGAGAGTATGACTTTCTTCACAATGTCTGCAAGCATCTTGTGCTCCTTAGATAGGTACTTCTTCATTGTTTTTTTTTTTTTACTATTAGGTACTTCTTCATTGTTCTGCTCCCTTCATTCCATTTATCTTTGTTCAATATTGCATGCCTTTCATATGCAACTATGGCGGATTGAATGATTCTCGATCCTTCATTTGAGAGATTGAAATACTATTCAAAATCATCAGGACCTATAAAGATCCCAACCTTCTTTGTTGTGGAGAGATAGGTGATCTGTTGAAGGTTGTCCGCAACCCTTAACTTCATGATGAAGTTCAAAACTTCCTCATCATAAATCTTGGTGGTTCTTTCATAAAATTATTTGAGTCCAGTCTCTTGAATCATTTCGGCCATTTCCTTGACTTCATCGGATTCATCTCTTAAAGTATTGAACTCGAACACTATGCTAGTCCACACTTCGATTTTCTTTGATGGGCTGGGTTGCTCATCAGATTTGATACTCTTTTTGGAAGTTTTTGATAGAGTATTGGCCATTTTTCGAAGAGACTGAAAATCTTTGAATTAAAACCTTGAATTTTGAGAGAAATTTGCAAAGTTACGGTTTATAATTCTATGAAGTAGAGCGCACGAATTTCTAGAGAAAGAATGAGAGAATTATTACAGAGAGAGAGTAAAGTGATTTTTCAAAGAAAATTTTTCGGTTTTATACTCATTCAAAAATATTACCGTTGTCAGATTTTCTAGCCGTTACGCAGTATCGGTTATATAATTGACCATTGCGTATTTTTAGGAAAATAGTTTAGTAACGTTTAATATTCTTTCCAAAAATAGATATGCAGTAGAGTAATATTTCTTCTAGCCTGCTTTCCTCTTGTGCAGCACGCAATTTGGTCAATTTCACCATGGGTGAATAAATTTACTTTCATCGAGATGTTTTATAAAAATGTCTGTAATTTAATTTTTTGTTGGAATATATTAAAAATGATTTTTTTGCACATGATCTCTGATAAAGTGATATCTGACATCAATATGTTTGGTTCTTGAATAAAAAACTGGATTTTATGAAATAGCCATTATAGACATGTTGTCACAAAATATTGAGGTTTTAGAGAATATCATATCGTTGTCTGCAAGTTGTGACCTCATCCATAAAATTTGTGCTGCACAGCTTCTTGTAGCTTTGTATTTTTCTTCTACAGTAGAGGTTGATATAATAGTCTACTTCTTACTGAACCATTAGATCAACTTTGCTCCAATAAATTGACACGGTCCACTACTGCTTTTTCTGTCAACTCTGTAATCTACAAAATTTGAATCTAAAAACTGATCGGGGTCATTTTTACATGAATTTAACTTAGCATTTTCTTGGATAATTGGATAAAAATATATAAAATTCATTTTTACAGGAGCACTGAGAAGACGCATCTGCTACATAAACTCATTCTCGAATCTCATGAATACATGGAACTAGAAGGTCTTCATCGAGCCTAGGCATGAGGGCCAAAACGAGGTGGAGGCCTAAACCAGTTTTGAGGCCCAAAGTGTCCACTAGCACCATCTCTTTTGGTGGCCCATCGTAACCATAAGATCATGCGCATTCAACCTCAGGCGTGTTTCAATAGATCGGATTTTGTGATAATTTTCCACGCGCGTGTTCCAGAGATTAGATTTGTCATATATGCTGACATCCTTGTTGATGTGTTGAATTGATGAATTCTATCTATAAAAGACGACGAAGGGTTGAGAAGAAAGGAGAAGAGGACGGACAGAGGAGGAAAATACACATAGCATTGACCTATGTATCAAGAAAATTAAGAAACCAAACACCAAATCGAACGACATCGGACCACCAAGGAGACGACGACCACCCGTCGTCGCCTCAGATCCGACATCCCTAGCCACCATGAGATCCTACGACAGAACTCAACCACCGTCGGATGCCACCATTCCAAACATCTCGGACCACCGAGTTATCTTCGCCCGATGAGTAGAGGAGAAAACGACAACGGATCGAGGAAACGATGATCCATCATAAAGACGAGGACTCAGGAGGCGACGGGTGGCTGAGGAAGAGAGGAAGAAAGGACGACGGTTAGCTGAGGAAGGAAAGGAAGGAAAGAAGGAGTGGAGGCCGATCCATCGAGACGAGGACGATGACTGGCCAAAGGACCATGCCCAGCAGCCAGGCCTAAGCCCACATTACATCGGGCCTATATTAAAAGCCCAAAAGGCAGTGGAGGCCCAAAAGTATCAGTCCAGGCACAAATCAACAATTTGTGCACTTTTTCCTTGAAATTCATGTTGGTTGGTTTTTGTTCTCTAAACATTAGATTCATGAACTAAAATTACATAAAGCTCCCCTTGCTGTATTCTTTCTTATTCCTTTATGTAGACGATTATTGTGCTGGTTGTATGCATTACGCAGCAAAGTGTCCTGGCTTTCTACTATTGTAATAGATCTCCTTCTCTCCTTTCTTGGCCTTACTTGAGATTTTCTTCTTGAGATTTTTCTTTTTAAACACCTTTCTAAACTTCTTGCCCATCGATACAACTTCTTCTTATATTTCATGTTCAATTACAGAGGAGGTGTCATGGATCTCAAAATTTTTTCTAGAGGTTTGAATGCCAGTGTCTTCTTCCTAGCCTCATCAATTTATCTTTTCTACTTAACTTCCAGATTATAGGTATGCAACACACCATATCACTTTGCCAAGGACATCTTAGCAAGATTCCTGGACTCTCTTATTGTTGTAGTCTTTGTTCCCTATATCTCACCAAGTGATCTCATGAAGTTCAGATTGACTTCCTTATTTTCAAAGGTCTTCCTTAAAGTTTTGAGATTGTTGATGAGTACATTGAATCTCTCATAAAACCTGATCAAATTTTCATCATATTTCATTGAGACCCAAACATACTGTCGTATCAGAATATCCTTCTTGTTTTCTTGAATTTCATTTATTCCTTTATTTCTGAGCAGTAGAGCTTCTCATGCTTCCTTTACAGTGGTTGTATAAACACCTATCTTAAACATATCATCGTCAAGAGTTTTGAATATTTGATTTCTTGTCTATATGTCCACCAGCATTAAGTCTTAGTCTTCTTTTGTCTAGAAGGATTTGGGTTTGTCCACTTCCCAGGATGCATCAACTGGATCTGGCATCTTTGACATGTATGGCCCATCTGTGATTACATCATGCCGCCATCTACTGTAAGAACAATGGCTAAAATTGTCTATCCATGTACATCAATAGTATCTTTACCATAGACTACAGTAGAGTACATGCTGAGGCAACTGGATCAGAATATTTACAACATGCATCAGTGGACAAAGGATGCATTCAATGATCTTCTTGATAGACTTGAACCAGTTGTAGATGAGCTGGAAAGCTAGAAGGCTACCAGAACCAAATATTTTATAGATTTCAACGAATCTCTCTCCAACATGGCTGAAGGGCTTCTCCACTAAATCCAGGGAGCCAATGCCTAAATCTCCAGCAGTACAGGCTTAGTTCCTCTAATCTGAACCAATTAAGAGGCCAAAACTTAGCTAACTTTCGTAGACGCAAACTCCTCTGAAGACCACTCAACAACAACTCAAGGATTACATACTCAACAATGATAGAAGACTTAGTTTACTAGAAAACAAGCTTCATCTTGAAACTACCAAGACCACGGCTGCTCAGTAGACAACCATCTCTGAACTAAGAGCTCTTATAACAGTGGACAAAACGAGGGAGAAGTCAACAAAGAAAGGGAAAGAAGCAACAAGGACGCCTGCAGATAAACTCAAAAGAAAATCAACAGCAGGAGAAGAAGAAAGGACTGCAAAACTGCAAAGGACTGTAAAACTACAAAGGCCTCAAGCGGAGAGGTCATCAGGCCAAGGATCTCGGGAGGAGAAAACTCTACAAAGGAAACCATCAGAGAAAAAACAACAGGGGGAAAAAAGAAGACATCATGGATCGTCAGATGGCAAATCTCAAAAGCGCAGTAAAGGGAGTGAGCATCATAGGCAAGAATGATATATCCTTTGCTGCACTCTAGATTTAGAAATATTTTTTTAACAAATGCAATTGATAAATTTGTTGTTTTAATTAAGAGTTTTGTTAGCATCAATTTAAGGAGAGATTGATAGGAATGTGGGATCCCTTCAACTGTATAGAAATTGATGAACAAAATTTAGAAATTTAACCATGATGTTGTTAGTGCGATAAGACTGAGAATTAGTTAGTAATGTGCAGTCTAGATTAGATGCTGGAGAGCAGACAGATGAAGAGCATTGTGAACCACCAGATACAGAGTACTATAAAGAATTTTGACAAAACAAGTAAGACATGCATGAAAAACAAAAAACCTGTAAATACTTCAGGATTTTGGATCAATTTTGCAGACAATGACCAATGCACCAATGCATAATGGATTGCATCAGATTTGGGTGTAGACGGTTGCAGCAATGACTGAATCCAGACATCCTTCGTACCATGCAAAAATCATCAGTGTATTCAAATCAAATATTCCGTTATATTACATTGAAAAGTTTAAAACAATCTATTCATTTCCTCTAGATTATATATGTGGATTTTTTAATTCATCTCCCGTTCAAAGGTTTGCATGGCCTCTTAAAACTTATTTATCATTTGATGCAACCTAATTTATTTAATTTTAAATCAACAATCAATCGCATAAACTATGGAAATCTAATTTTACCCTTTTCCAGCTCAAAAGGAAGTATCTTATATATATAAATCACTATAAAAAACACAACACCTTAATGCTAACCACAATCCCTAACTCCATCTCTAACACTAACTACGACCATCATTATTGCTACCATCGTTGTCACTCTGGACGGCTACCGTTGCTGCCATCATCGAACCATGCTCACTGCTCCTATTAACCCTCAGTGCTCTTCATTTCAGCAGCGAAAAGGCACACAAAGTGCTCTTAACTATTACTAGATTCACAAAACCAATCTTACGTATGAATAAATGGTACGCAACATTTTCATCACCAAGAAGTTCTGTATCAAAAATCATATTCTAATTGTTCTTGATTGAGTTTAGGAAACAAAAAATTAGATTTAAAAGAAAGCAAAGCCACACCAATTTCCAATTATTACACAATTTCATACTTCTCACACCAAAAGTGCATCCTCCATCTTGCTCACAATCGACGACGATGAGACTAGACGGGCTCATGACCTCCCAGAATAACAATGCATTTCCCCTTCTTTGTCGATCTCCATGAAGTCCGGCAAAGGACAATCCAATGGTTCTACGCATATAGTTTGTTGGAAACGTAAAAACAGTGACAAAAGCACCCAGATGAGGATGGGACAATATACGAATGAAGTGGGCTGATTAATCAAGATGATGTATTTTCAAAGAGCTTTGCATGTTTGATTTTGCAGACATGTTCGATATTTGTTGTACGGAGCTTTCTTTTGAGTTTCATCTTGTTTTTCTTTATGATCATTTGGAAAAGATACTATACATATGCCTGGGTCCAGGGTATATACAGTACCCTTCCTTTTTTTTTTTCCCCTTATGCTACGTGGTTGAAGATTCAACTGGTCTGCACCACCCATGATTTTTAGAATTTTTCAACCTGTATTTGTATTATAAGAAGGATTTAAATATTTATGATATACTTAATAACTAAAATCATGATTAGTTCAAATGACTAATCAAAATCATGATCGATCAAGGATTAAGCACAACCGATCAAGCCATCAAAGACTAACTAATCCGTGACTAACAAAAATCCCGGATTGATCAATATGAATAATCAATTCGTTATTGATCAAGGTAACTAATCACTACATAATCCATCCAAAATTGAGAGGTGATTAACAAAAATCATGATCGATATGATTATAACAATGATAAACCAAAATCAATGACTAAATAAAATTCATGACCCATCATTACCTAACATCATATATTTATAATTGAGTCATAGTGATAAACATTGTAATCAATCAGAATTAGGTTTAGAAAATGCCAAAATCAAATTGGGCCAGCGATTTTCCCTCTTGTTCATTGAATTTTTTTTTTTCAAGGATGCACTAATATGTAGAGAAAGACACTACATGTTGTTAATAATTTGATGAATTGTGCATGTAAAATCAACATTTTTAATTCGATTCTTGGTACTGATGCATTTTGTATCGCAATGTGTCACAGTTGATGATGAGCTTTACATATGAATAATTCGGTTTCCTAAGAACAAAGTTGCAACGTCTTTGTGTGTATGGAGCATTGTTTATTTGTTCGAGCACTGTTTGTTTTGAGCTTAGACTCAAAATTATTTATTTCACTAAATCCATATGGATTGTTGGAAATTGTTTGTTGGAGCACTACTTATTCGAGCACTGTTTATTTGTTCAACCATTCTTGGGAGCTTAGTACACAGTGCAATAATTTTACAAGGTCCTGTCACAATGTTTCCTTATGCACAATCTTATGATCGATTGTATTACATGTTGCTATAGATGTATTTTTTACAACTGACATTTATGTCACTTATTATCATTGTTTAACATTTGGTTTTTGGTGTATTTTTAAGTATTCTTATATGTGTTTAATATGTGTTTGTATTAAAATAAGTCATTTTCGAATCATGTGATATTTTATTGTTTAAATTTTTCGGTTAGTGATATCACTTTGTAAATAATGGTTCACCCTACTCCAATTGAGTTAAATTATGAACTTTATATCATTGGAAACCTCTAAATGTCTTCTTTCTATTACTTTTTGAGTCACATCAAACAGAGATTTGTGTAAAGAAATATGTTTATTTTCGTACAACATGTTTTTCACTCTCATAAAACCGTGTCAAGTAATGTTTTGATTTTTATCTGCCTAATTCTTCGTCTTTTGTATCATATTATTGGCCCAATAATGTGATAATGGATATCCTTGACATATTGATATATAATATGATCATATTCTTTTTATTTTATTGTATTATTAAATATAATATTAATAAAAAAATAAAATATTCATCTTGAACTTTTCTTCTAATCAAATTAATTATATATTATCTTTAATTATGAGAATTTCGATTTGAAACATCAAGTGTTTAGTTGTTGCTCTTTTTTGGTTGGCGTTACTGTGGAATGGTCATGTGTGCTCAATTGCTTTGCTTTCTATAATATATTTATGTAAACGGATCTTTTAGTTTTTCCTTTTAGCCGTTTATTGATCTGAAAAGCACATTTTGTATATTTTGTATTGATGGAATCTTATCGTGTTGGGGTAGTGCATATGAGGAGTCTTGTATTATGTTGTCAGTTATTCAATCATGTAGGTACTCAGAGGGTTTACATGATTTATGATATAATAATTTTGTTTAATGAGTTGCTTTTAATTACATTCTATGGAGGATGTTAGAACGAAATGCTTGATGGTATGCCTGGACGGGCCTAATGCTTATTAGTCATGAAAATTGTATATAGTGTATCAAACTTTTTATCGTCCCTTTCACCTTTGTTAGTTCTAGTAATGTTCGGTAACATGGGAACTATTTAATGCCAGCGTATTAAGTTTACATGTTGGTCTATTCTGGTGACATAGCATCCTCTTGCTCTGCAAAATTTGTAATATTAGTGTAGCGTTATTTTTTATTTTATTTTATTTTTGTAAAATTAACTTTCAAATGTAATACTTTAGCAATGGAGTAAGATCTCTTATCAATGGGGCCAGATCTGTTTATAGGACTGTTGAACTTTTGTGACCAGTTTGAAAACATAACGAATATTTGTTGCGATCTATAAGTTGTTAGCATTGAGTCTTCGATTTGTCATGTATTGCAGTTACTCCAGTATTTAACGACTGGTTTGTGGCTTGGGACTCTGATAAGTACGAAAACATACATTATTTTTTGTTAATTTTAGTTTTTTTAGTTCCTTTTATGGTTAGAGCATCGATACTGTCGAATTTTTTCATTTTAATTACAGGGATGAAGAGTATAGCGTGATTTTGATCGCAAGTTATGTGGATGAAGAATTGAAGCTGAATTTCTGAGGTTCTGGTTAATCACCAATAACCCGAGACGTGTCTATTACTCTTTGGAGCTTTAAAATTGAAGTGTGATAGTTTTTAAGTGAGCACGAGCCGTGCTTGTTGAGCAAGGATTGTGCCAGATGCTTTCTTGTGTTTCTTAAGCACGAACCGTGCCACCTATAGACGGGTCGTACGTCACTTAACAACTGCACAATCTTATCTTATTATTTTGGTGGGATTTCGATTGTTTTATATTTCCTATATATACCCAGTCTAAAAACACAAAAAGAGGATGACTTTTATCAGGATTTTTCACTAGAGACGAGTCCGGGACGGTGTCTCATTGGTCTTCTCTTCACACCATTGACGAGAGGTTTTATCTCAAACGACTCCAATCAATGCTCTGTTGGATCATCATCGTTACGGATTGTAGTCGGCTGTATTTGTAAGTCAATTATCATTGATTGTTGGGTTTATACTCAACCTCTAGTTGTTTTGAAATGACTACTTTCAATTCTTTATTGGAGTTGTTGTTTTCCTTCATAACTATGGTAGGGTAAGACTTTAGCATAACATAGTAGTTAGATCTCTTTCATGGATTTTAATGAGACATGATTTTTGTATTAATTAATTTCATGTTCAATGTTTATGATATCTTATTCATGTGTTATTTTATTTTCAATTTTTTCTCCTGTGTATTTTGATTGATCACCTTAGTACATAGGAGAAGCATGTATGCAATCAAGTCATTCTCTTTTGATTAATGAAAGTAACAAGTTCAGTCGATGCTGCAATCCATTCAAGTATTCTGGTCTGGAGTCTTTCTGATGCCTAAGAGTATACTGCTTGGGATCGAAAGTATATGCAGAAGGTTTTTGTGGAAAGGCCTATCATTGGGTGCTGTGGGTGCGAAGGTTGCTTGGAATACTGTGTGTCTCCCTAAGAAGGAAGAAGGACTTGGGCTTCGTCGGTTGTCAACCTGGAATAAAGCATTTATGTTGAAACATATTTGGGGTCTTGTCTCGGAGGAGAAGACCATTTGGACTGACTGAGTATATGCTAATTTTGTACGAAATGACAACTTTTGGTCCATGAAAAATCCAACGGCTGGCTCGTGGAACTGGAGACAGTTGTTGCAGCTTAGACCATTGGCACAGCAACAAATCAGTTGGAAGATTGGGGACGGACAATCTATTAAGTTATGATATGACTCTTGGTCTTCTTTGGGACCCTTATATTTAAAGGTCTCTAGCTCCTTTATCTACAATACTCGAATCCCAAGGGATACTACACTGCAGTCCTTTATTCATGACTCACCTTGGAAGCTGCCTCCATCTATTTTAGACTTATTTCATGGCTCTCTTCTTCCTGTTATCAATGGAGAGATGGATGTGTGCCTTTGGGTTGATGGGAGAAAGAGGGGATTCTCAAATTCCCATGCATGAAAACATCTTCGAGAAAAGGCAACAAAAATATTTTGGCACAGGCTTATTTGGTTCAAAGGAAATATCCAAAGATATGCCTTCATTACTTGTCTAGCGGTGCGGCAAAGGCTCTATACACATAATCGTCTTATGGGAATGAGCTTACTGGATAGTGCTCTATGCGTTTTCTGTAAAAAGGAAGTGGAGACCCATGACCACTTATTTTTTTCCTGCACATTTCTTAATCCTTTGATGCAGGAGTGGCGACAAAATTGTGATCTTAATTTTGTGTCTACCTCTTGCACGGAAAACTCCGTTTCTGCTGGAAACTCCGCTGCTACTGAAAACTCCTGCACTGGATACTTTGAAGCCTTGCACCAAGCACTCAAGACGAAGAGGACCACAAAGACTATCATTCAGCTCCTATTTTGCATTTTTGTTTACACCATTTGGAAGCATAGAAATGACATCAATTTTCTAGCAGTAAAGCCATGCAAACATGTTCAAAGCAAAGTTCCTTGTTCAAAGCAGGTATGGACATTGCTTATGTTAGGAAACAGTACCTGAATGAGGATGAGAAGAAACTACTAACCAACTGGAATATCAAGCTGGATGGCTATGTTCTTTTGTATATGGTGATATTTCTTGAGTAATGTAACCATTTGTATATATAATGGTTTATCCATTTTGGGAGAAACTCCTATAACATTTGTAGAATGTGTGTATGTAACTTGTCATAGAAACTTAGGTTTCTAATGGTTAGATAAGGAGCTCAGGGGTATGGATTATATTGACCCATCCTCTCCATAGCTTTGTAAATAAACTTATTATTTTCAATGGTAAAAAAAAAAGTTTGTAGGTTAATGTCATTCTTTTTTGGTTACCTTATAATCACATGAAATGAACATAATATGACATTAATATGTGTTATCTTATATTATGAGGTGTTAGAGAAATAATTATAATGCGATATGTTTAGTTTATGTTACATTCTCTTTTGAAAATAGAGTAAACATGTTAATTTGGTTATGACATATTTTATGATAGCCAATAGTTTCATCGATAACTCTCTTTTTATCGAGTTTTATTATGAGTACCTATCATAAATGGACATGAAATGAAAATACTAGTCGATGAGTTAATCCATGAAGAATAATAACCTCTTTTTTTTTTTATCGAATTTTATTATTAATACCTATCATAAATAGACATGAAATGAAAATGATAGTCTATGATTAAATCCATGAAGAATGATAATTACGATCGTCATACATTTTATCATTTCTGATAAAAACATTTCAAAAAAAAAATCTGTAGTTATATTATCTTTTCTTATTTTATTCTTGTTAGAATCAAACCCTCGCAAAAAAAAATCTTAGAGAAAAGTTTAGTATATTGACAACTTAATTAAAAAAATATAAAAGTCGCTCATCACTTCTACATTATTATAAATATTGTGCGGTGTGAAGGAATACATTAATTTCAATTTGTAGTATCTTACCATGGGATCAATTTATTTGTCTTCTATTGAATTTTTTCTCTTTCTCTTTATCGTCACTTTACAGGCATTAATTTTCTTGTATGCAACCAAAGAGTAGACGAAAGATAGGAGAAACGGTTCAACACATTACTCGTGGGCTAAAGGAAAGAAGTTCACCAATTGTGTGAGGTGAAGCATCATTTAAAAAGGCTCCTGATCAACCTATTGGTGAGATCCTTCCAATTTTCGATATGGCTGAACCTGTGAATTCTCAAAATATTCAAAATGCACAAAATCCTCAGAATCCACAATTGATAATCGCACGTTAAGACAAATGACTAAATATGACGATAATAATAAACCTCGGTTGTGCATAGTATTCCGAGATGTTCAAGAAAACTTTAAACTTAATTCAGGATTCCTTAAAAAGCTATCATCTTTTCGTGGCCTTTCGGGTAAAAACCCACATAAGCACTTGAATGAGTTTAGGATACTGTGTGCTAATATGAGACCCGATGGAATGAATGATGAAGTAATTAAGTTTAGAGATTTTCCATTTAGCGTCCAAGATTTTGCAAAAAAATGACTCTATGATTTACCCAAACAAATCATAAATACTTGGGTATAACTGCAATCTCTATTCTTAGACAAATATTTTCCCACTTCAAAAATCACCACAATTCAAAAACAAATTAGTTCAATTAGAATATGGAAAAGGGGAACTGCTACATAAGTATTGAGAAAGATTTAAACATCTTGTCTCAAGGTGTCCAAATCATCAATTTTTTGAGAACCTTTTGATTCACTATTTTATTTTTCTCAAGGTCTTTCCGCAACAAACCGTAGTCTAGTCGACGCAGCATATGGTGGTGATCTTTTAGATAAACAACCATGAATTGCACGTCAAATCCTAGAAAAAATGATAGCTAACTCTCAAGACTTCAATCACGATGTGAAAGAAATATCGAGTTCTTCGAGTTTCTCCGATCAAAAGCTTGATCATTTAACACACCTAGAAACCTTGATGGTCGAAAATAAAAATACTGTTGCTCAAGTCAAAGTCTGTGGAATTTGTTCTGTTTCTGGATACTCAATTGATATATGCCCAACTCTCTATGATAATGAGCAAGCCAACGCAATGGGAAATTTCGCTGTTCCTTCTAGGCAAGGAAATATCCAGAATATGACCTATAATGAAGGGTGGCGAAATCATCCAAACCTTAGATGAAGAACTGAAAATCAAAATTTCAAACCATTTAGTTACAACAATCCTCCATCAGGGTTTGTAGACCAGAACTATTCAAACCAAATGCCTCAAAACACAATTGATCAATTATTAGAAAAACTTGTAAAAACAAAGTGTCGAGAATATTCTCTAGTAACAAAAAATAACATAAGGGTCATATGAAAGACGGGTGCTCTATAAACAAAACTTTTTTTCCCAAAAGCTCACACCATATCCCCCTATAATCGGCGGATAAGTGAAAAGCTGACATAAAAGGGGAACATGGAGTTTTTTTTTAATAAAAAAAGAATGTCTTTTTATGATGCGAGTCACTACTAAAGCGCTATTTACACATGAAAAGGTCATATCATAAGAATGTAATAGAACTGTGTTAACCAGGATTCATGACTTCAGTACAATTATATTCAAACTACATGCATTATTGTAACAAATATTAACGCTTAAATCATCATTTTACTTTGCTCAAGCCATGGATTTAAAAACAAAACATGGGTTTTTTTTTATAAAAAAATCAACAAAAGTAAAATCAATGAAAATAAGAAACTAGACTAACTAATCTCTCCCCCAAGTTAGAACTATACATTGTCCTCAATGTTTACGAATACGAAGTGAAATACAATAAAGACATAGAATTAAAATAGAAACTCACTTGGTAGAGGTGAAATCTCGTTGATAGCTGCTGATTCCTTCAAAATACACTAATCTTATTCCTTATGCTCAATATGTTTGTGAAATGCCTTATGAATCATATGTTTAAGAAACTCACTTGGTAGAGGTGAAATCTCGTTGATAGTTGCTGATTCCTTCAAAATACACTAATCTTATTCCTTATGCTCAATATGTTTGTGAAATGCCGTATGAATCATATGTTTAATCCTGTACACATACTCGCAAAACACATCAAATAATCAAGTTGAAATTAACATGTAATAAATTGGACAACTTGCAATTCGAGTTTTCCATACTCTGAAGGAATCCATTGATTCAGAAATCTGAAGGAACCCTTATTAAGCCAAGAAACTTTTATCTCCAGTAGCATTGGAGAATGATCAGACACTAATGCTTCAAGAAACAAAGTTTCTGCCCATCATTTCTCTGCAACCAAGCACTATTAGCAATAACACGATCTAGCTTAATTCGCATCCAAGATTGAGCATCTTGGTTATTATACCAGGTGTAAAAAGCCCAGAACTCTTAACGTCCTCAAGCCCTATAGTAGCAACACAGTCTTGAAAGTCTTTACAAGGCTCACTATTAACCCCTTGATAATCAATTTTATCTTCCACATTTAGAAAAGAATTGAAATCTTCCATGACTACCCAAGGAATATCACACTAGGAAGATATATTAACTACCATCTCCCATAACTTCCTCCTCAACACAAAGCTATTACTAGCATAAACCACTATTAACAAAAAAAACTGCTATTCTCATGCACCTTCTGAACAAGGCAGTGGATATACTAATCTGCTATATGCAAGGGTTAAACCTGTCACACATCAGCTTTCCACAACAACCAAATACAACCATTCACAGCATAAGAATAGTTGTCAATCAATTTCCATTATCTAAAACAAGACTTCTTTATGGCTAAAACTTTTAGACTACTTTACCCTAGTCACAAGACACCCAAACAAGAAACCTTGGCTAAAAATAGCCTTATCGCATTATGTTTCTTTAATTTATTTAAGCACCTAATATTTCACGCACCAATCATTTAGTAACAACACCTAACGATGCAATTCTGTCCTTCTGATCATACATCAAACCGGCACTAAATCTCGAGGATAAAAGAGGATCTACATCCCTTTCTTGCTCCA
The DNA here is from genome assembly GCA_001925005.1 of Drosera capensis. Classification (NCBI taxonomy): domain Eukaryota; kingdom Viridiplantae; phylum Streptophyta; class Magnoliopsida; order Caryophyllales; family Droseraceae; genus Drosera; species Drosera capensis. The sequence continues at coordinate 118,253 of LIEC01011104.1, forward strand.
ACTACGGGACCTTTAGAGCCTTGCTTGTAGCTCTCTTAGTCTTCTGAACTACAAACCATTCCTCTTACTTCTCTACTACAGGTTTTGGAATCGTTGAGTTCTGAGGCACATAAACAGCATCAGATGTCTTTTGTGGAGCTTTCACAACCCAAATCGTCTTCTGAACTGGCTTAACTTGACACTTTACTTCCTCATGTCCCCACTTTTGGCATTTACAACACTTTTTGCGCAAGCATTCGTACCCGATCTTCTGAAGAAGTTTCTCCCCTTCAGGCCCCTTAAACTCAAACTCGTGGATCACCTCCTGGTTAACATCCATATCTACTAGCACTCGAGCATATGAAATATGTTCACGTTCAGCAGTAAGCAAGTGAGTCGGATCGGATATCCCACCTTACTAGCCAGCTTATCAATTGACTTTTGTCCCCAAAACTCAAGATCAAGTCCCATCAAATGAATCCAAATAAGGATACGTTCCAACGAGACAGTATCAAACTCAAAATAGTCCATTCCCTTGAACAAACGGTTGATTGCGCAAGAACCAGCTTTCCTTCATGATATAGTTTCGATCACCTTCATCAGCAATACGAAACACACAAAATGCCCTATCATGAAGATATATACCAAGTTTAGCAAGCCTTTCCCAATTCCTATCAACAAAATTGTCCATCACTAAGAAAGGAACCTATTCACCCAATACATAACCAATCAAGGATGTATACCAATATCTATGACGTTCCTCCACATCTTCCATAGTTATCTCTAGATCCTCATCCCTCCGATTCACATACGTCAACTGGAATCCCTCACCAACATCACGATTACCCCTCCTCGAACACATCCCTTATCAACAGCCTGTGCATTCGACTTAGGACTAAAGTAATCCTCCCCTTTCTTTTGCTCTTCTGAACCCTTCTTACTCTTAGCCCCCCTTCTTTCCTTCTTAACTTCTTTAGAATCCCGTCTTTCTCAGAACGAATAGTAGGTAGGGTGGGTTCGTATATGAATCGTCAATACTAAGATTAGGCTTTTCCCTTTTTTTTCTTAGGATAATCACTTCAACCCATGACAATCGTTGTGATTGTATTTTCTATTTTATATCACATTTTTTTTATCTTTTTTTTTTGTTATTTTTTCACTCATGATTTTGTAACATTCTTTGTCTACTAACTCGCACTTCAATTAACTTTTTTACTCCTAAAACCTAGAAATATCTTGATAAAAATGATACAAAATCGAATCCTTATGTTAAGTCCACAATCACAATGTATGGGTG
>LIEC01011105.1:0-20111 GCA_001925005.1 Drosera capensis
TCTAGTCGATTGGCACTTATGAATGCAAGCGTTCAAAGAAATCAGTCTGGAAACATCGATGCAAAAAGGCAGATAACATATCCAGTCTCAGTTCTGGCATTGAGTAGATTTGAGTTGAGTAAAGACGCAGATATTGTTGGAGAAGAATCATATCCTGGTGGGTATGTTACTGTAGGGGAAAAGGATCCGTTGGAAACTGTGATGAGACAGTCAATACTTGATACTGGAAAGGCTGAAGCTGCACAAGCAACTATAGACCAAGTGAAAGTAGACGGGATAGACACTAATTTAGCTGTGATGAAGGTTAGATATGTCACCCGGTGCTTTGTTTTTGGTGCTCTGGCTAATACTCATTCTTTTCAGGAAGTAGCATGGATCTTAGGGTAGTCTTATATTATATTACAAATTATTTATTATTTTGCAGGAGTTGCTCTTTCCTTTAATATTAGTGACCGACCGTATTCAGCATCTTGCATCTTGGGAAGAGCCTCTCAAATCAACAGTGTTTTTGGTGCTAATGTGCTACATAGTGTTGAGGTAAATGGAACTTGGTTGATATAGCTGCTACTTTTCTTTTCATCGCACTTCCCCCCACCCCCTAACTTGCTATCTGTGCCCTAGTTTTCAGGGATTATGGACTAGACAAACTGATGTCTTGTTATCTTTTCATACAGCGGGTGGGTTGCATACGTGCTACCATCAATTCTAGCGTGCCTCGCAGTTGTCATGCTGTGGCGCAGACATTTCAACAAAGGGAAGACAGTGCAACCCTTCAAAATAATATCACCACCCTACAAGAATGCAGTTGAGCAGCTTATCGCATTGCAGGAGGCAATTTCTCAGGTTGAAGCGTTGATTCAGGCCGGAAACGTCATCCTCTTGAAGCTGAGGGCTCTACTACTTGCTGTGCTCCCACAGGTGATTCTCTAGTTTTAGTCACTGGTGCAACATGAGAATCATCATCATTGTCCTTCAAACAAGAGGGATGACACATGTATGGAGTACTTTGGAAAGCTGCGTTCTATAGAACTTAGGTGCAAAGCCGCCAAGATCTAGTTTCAACCAAAAATGCCGACTCATCGAGCTTTCTAAATATCACTTTTTTGAGTTCCACATGGTGAATAGTATTGCACTATGATGACGTTTCTGATGAATGCTTTATTTGTGCTCCAGGCCACAGATAGAGTCGCAATGTTTCTGATCATCCTGGCTGCTGTATTTGCCCTGCTGCCACTGCCATGGATAATCTTGATGGTGGTCATAGAAGCTTATACTAGGGAGATGCCGCTGAGGAGAGACAGCAGTTACCGGTGGATCAGGCGGGTCAGAGAATGGTGGTTTAGGGTGCCTGCTGCTCCTGTTCAGCTCATCAAACCTGAAGATAGCAAGAAGAGAAAATGATGTCGATACTGAACCACGGAGATTATTGATACTCGTTTTAACCATCTGATCGCTACCTAACTGGGGTTACAGCATCAGCAAATTAACCGCATAGAGGCTTTTCATAGGTGTATGATCTACCTGTGTTGGCTCGCACCACGCCAGCACCATTTTCTCTTTTAGTTATGTTACTGGCTCCACAGAAATGCAGTTGCTCACTTGTTCATAGTGTGCAAGCAAATCTGCGATGTATTTCTAGTCTTACAGAATTTCAGTAGTTCGTATGTAGAGCAGTGATTTTGCTATCTTTGTTGACTACAAAGCGAATTTTGTTCTGCATGAATGCCAGCTCTTGTCGTGACCCATTTTTCTTCTTCCACTCTAGTCGAGCGTGATAGCATTGAGAACTCGTGAAAGATGATATGCTAATACCTCAGCCATCATGGCATCAATAAGACTGGTAAACTAAACGATGATAGGGTCCTATAACAACCACTGTGATGTGCTCTAGTTATGTTGCTTCGAAAGAAATTTAACCACCCCCATTAATATGGGCAAAGTAAAACAAAGACAGCATCATCGTCAGTTACAATCATGGAACAAAATCATGATCAATTAGCAGATGATGAGCTTGGCTCTAGTGGCATTGAACATGCACACATAGACCACTCGGCGAGATGAAGCATCATGGTCAAAAGTGATGTGCCAAAGTTATGGAGTAATGCCGCTTAATGAGCATCACTCTTGTAGATCGGCATATGCGACAAAGCCAATACAATGATGCACACAGGCACGAAATATCAGACATTATCAGGCCAAAATTCTCTGAAGAATTGCCTCTCAAATTCTTTCTCTTGGATTTGCTTTTCTATATCCAGCATCTTCTTGATCCTTTTAGATAGCTGCTTCTCCTTCTTCGTGAATTTTCTGTCCTCCTGATGCAACGCAACCAAAACTTCATTAGCCATGTGACACAATCCACAGTCGAGCAACATACACAAGTATCAGCCATTTAATTTTTCTCTTCTCCTTAGGCTGTGTTGCCCATTTCAGTGGGTTGCCTTTCATAACACAGCTTAACCATATTCCCGTTGATGCTATGCTGCAAGGACCTCACATCCCATTATCATGATCTCGAAGAAGAAGGCTGCATCGCGAATTAGACAAAAGTATCAATAGAAAAATAAAATAGATCTTACCTGTCTCTGCTTTTCCACAGAGATGCTGCTCTCACTAAGGCCTGTGGACTTCTTTTTCACTTTATCAACACCCAAACCCAAACCATGCTTATTGACATATGCTTCCACGGGCTCCAGCCTACCCTGTTTACAGCAAAACCAATAAGTTAGAGCCCCTTTTCCCCTAGGAATAACACAAGTGTGATCGAACTTCGGAGTTTGTTTGGGAAAAACAAAACTTCCAAATAATCGTTGTTTGGTTAATGATAACTAAAGCACAGCAGTAGACTCAAGTAATCATTTACCACGATTGAAGCCAATCTACTAAGAATCGAATACAGTAGTTCAGGTAACTAGATAAGATAGGATCTCTGATCACCAAATCCATACACACCCACACCAGGGATATTTATTTTCTTGAGAGAAAAAGTTACAAGCTGATATCTCAAAGCCTAATAGAAAAGAGTTTCATCCTCCGAGAGTCGGAAGAACGAAATTCCCCAAGCTCAGATTCTGAAATGAGTCTAAACTCTACAGGGTTTTCTTATACGAATTAAAATAAAAGATCAAAATTCCCCACACGTTGTAGTGGAAATGAGTGCTTTTCCACAGAGATGCTGCTCTCACTAAGGCCTGTGGACTTCTTTTTCACTTTATCAACACCCAAACCCAAACCATGCTTATTGACATATGCTTCCACGGGCTCCAGCCTACCCTGTTTACAGCAAAACCAATAAGTTAGAGCCCCTTTTCCCCTAGGAATAACACAAGTGTGATCGAACTTCGGAGTTTGTTTGGGAAAAACAAAACTTCCAAATAATCGTTGTTTGGTTAATGATAACTAAAGCACAGCAGTAGACTCAAGTAATCATTTACCACGATTGAAGCCAATCTACTAAGAATCGAATACAGTAGTTCAGTTAACTAGATAAGATAGGATCTCTGATCACCAAATCCATACACACCCACACCAGGGATATTTATTTTCTTGAGAGAAAAAGTTACAAGCTGATATCTCAAAGCCTAATAGAAAAGAGTTTCATCCTCCGAGAGTCGGAAGAACGAAATTCCCCAAGCTCAGATTCTGAAATGAGTCTAAACTCTACAGGGTTTTCTTATACGAATTAAAATAAAAGATCAAAATTCCCCACACGTTGTAGTGGCAATCACAGTCCTTCTAGGCAAAATAGAGAGACCTCATAACTAAATTGTATGGCCTTGAACTCGAGCCAAGCATCGTCATTCAAGGTATAAATTCACACCAGAGATTTACCAAAACAAATTTGAAGGAAAGAAAAAAATAATGTATAGAAAAGTACCCTGATAATGTATAGTGTGAAACAAATTCACACCAAGTCCAGTGCCCTCCTTCCATCCATGCTTCTTCAAGAGCTGTCAATAATCGAACCCTGGATCAGCATAAGCCTTTACGAGTGAGGCACATCCATGATGTATTGTTCCATACAAATCAAAGAAAAAGGACAGGGGGGACTGGAACAGAATACATAAATAGACCAGCCACCTAATTTAGTACACCACAACGGATCCTTCAGAACCCAAAATGTCTTAGCAAAGCAATGGTGGAGTACTACGCTCGAAACGTTGTGATCACGGGTGCAAGAAGGTAATATCAAGTGCATAATAGGTCCAGCTTCTTGTGCCATTTAAATAGCTCAAAACAACTGACAAAACAGGTAATTAAGGCTTTAAAGTTTAAACAGCTGTTAGTACAGTAAATTTGAGGGTATGAACTTGAAAACTCTTGTTCACACAACCTTGAGAACCTTATTCCTAGAATTATAGTTAATATGTTCGTTATAAATTATAGGCAAGGTGCTTCTAAGTTTCTAACACGTTACTTAAATTACTTCATTTTCTTCTGGATCAAGCACAATCAGCTTTCAGTCAAGGTACGTAAATCAAGCTTTGATATTAATTTCTAAGAGGGTATGCTAGGAAGAATTCAAGTCCAAAAGGTGCATTTCCACGAAGCACATGGTAACAATCGTTCAGCTTGGTTTAATTTTTCTCCCGCAGAATTGACTTAACGCACCTTTGTCCAAGGGATTTTGGAAGGATAAATAACCCCAGATTAGTTTATCCCTATCTTGAGGATTATACAATCCAACCCCTGCCTTCCCCACCCCACTAAACTATCCCTATCTTAGGTATTAATATCCTTATGAGATGGGATTAACTAATCCAATTCCTTAGTCTAACAAGCAAGGGATAACAGGGTTAATGAATACAATCCTTGCTAATCCCTCATCAATCCCTATCCCTGAAACAAACTAACCCTTTGCTAAGAGTATTATTCAGTATCACAGCACGCGCATAAGAATTATCCAAGTAGGCATATAACAAAAATAAAGTTCGACAAGAGGAGGAATTAGGGTTTGTAGCAGGTTTCGATAATAATAATTAAATAGAGATCAACCTGAAATCCGACGTTGGAGGAGTCGATTGGCATCGGCGGCACCGAATAAGAAGACGATGACGAAGAAAGATCGCCTACACGATGATTTCTGTTCCTCTTCTCTTCCATTCGCTTGCTTGTGAAAGATTTTTATGGAAAACCAATTGGAAGGAAAAAAAAAATATCTCTCTCCCTTGGTTTACCGGCGCACCGACGAGAAACGCTGGGTTTTTTTCCTTTGCTTGTTGCGCCGCCTTGTGCCACCGGCGATTCCTTCAATAATTCCAAAGACGAGAGAGAAGAATTAAGAAAATATGATTCTGAAAATATTTATTTTTAATATTTTCATTTTTTTATTTTAATAATTTAATAAAATTATGTTATTGATACAATTTAAATTTATTTCATGATAAAAAATTTATATAAAATTATATTTGATCATAATAATTTTATTATTTATATAATATAATTTAATGTTGTAATTATAAGAAATATTTCAATAACGTTCTATGTTTCGTCTAATCACATTAACTTTTCTTTATATACATGTATAATTTATGTTACAATTTTTATATTATAATATTAATTTGCAATAAAGAAAAACAAACACCACTTGATCATATAAGATTATAGTGTCATAAACACATCAATAACCAAACTCCATCCGAGCGTGTGCTCGAGAAGAGAAGATAATAAACATTTTTTAGAACAAAAAATTATTATAACTATTAATATCACTTATTTGATTACACATTTTATTTTTTTTTGAAAATGATGACTACTGTTAGAATAGTCCCACACACACAAAACAGCCAATTAAAATTTATAAAGAACACAAACATCTTTGCGAAGCAAAACATGCCATGAGTCATAATCGAGTTACAGCAGATCATCATTCTAATCTAATTATTGGCCTACGATCTTGACATGAGCTCTAATCAGAAACAAAATTCACGGTCATCATGTCAACATACAGGCACCATAGACTACATACACCAGCAGGACTCATATACCAGCTCCCATTATTTACCATTACAGTGGATAACATATGATTATATGAAGAACCTCAAGTATATATGGTAGACTCACTTGACAAGTCCCAGGTTGAGTATACCCCAAGAACTCTGAGGCCAATCCCTCTCCTTTGCCTTCATCAACAGCACCCTACCCCAAGCAACCCACCCTTCATCGCCCCTCTCTCCGCCGCCACCGCTGCCTCCTCGTACCTCCCTCTCGACAGATACAACTGAGCCAACACCACATTTGGCTCTCCGACAAAAGGGTTTTTCTCTATTGCCCTCAGCAGTAACTCCTCTGCCTTGTCCAGTGTCATTCCTTGATCACTGCACACCGCTTCCCAGTACAGGTTCCTTGCCTCTCTCTGCTCTGTGGTGCCTAACACACCATCGTGCACCCATCAAAAACTGGGGGAACTACCAACTGATGTCCTCGTCCCTATGGTGATCGATGTCAACTCCGCTTGCCTTTTTCCTTTCAGAGATGAATAGGGCTTCTTCACGGATGATCAGAGAGTAGATGGCTCCCATCCTTGAGATGGACTTCATCCACAAACCGGGCTTACCATTCCTGGCCACAGGGCGGTGAAGTTGTTGCCTGTGAACTCTAATCGGCCATCGTCATTGTTGAACAGTTGATCCTGGAATCCGAATAGCTGGTCACTGAAGTCCGCCATTCTCATCATCAGGAACACTGCCATCACTCTTCGAGAAACTGGTACCTACGTGACAGACATACGGCATGCATTTAGTAAACCTATGTCGATGTTGCTAATCTATTGATGTAGCATAAGAAGTTGGATCCACAGTACACATGATACTACCACTCATAGGTGAACCCTGAATGAAAAAATCCATTCTCTCGCCCTAGTAAATATTGAAACAATTCAGTTTTCCTTATTGGAAGAATGTACGTAGAACCAATATTTTTGAGAGCAGTATATATTACTACTAGTATGATATATGAAGGAAAAACCCTATAAACTAACTTATGTGTATTTCACCAAAGTCAGAAGGCAAGTTAGTCCCTATTACTTTTGTTGGCAATTCTCACATTTGATCCGACATCATTTACGCTTGATCATTGGAATGATTTCGTTCGCCTTATCAAATGCATATCATTTTACAACAGTGAACCATAACATAAATCCATATGTACTGTAATATATATGCTGACATACAGTAACGCTACACTGTGGCAATAGACAGTAAAATGTAAGCGAAACTTCTAATCAAGATGATCGCAGTAAAATCGGAGCAATCGATTTCAGGTCTGATCATGAAACCCTAACCTTCTCGCCGGTCTTGATGTGATCGACGACGATACCCTCCTCCGGCAAGATCTCCCGGATCTTGACCCTCCACTTCTCATCCCTCTCCGATCTCCCACTCAATCTCAGATTCTCGATCGATCTCTCCGATTATGCAAGGTGATCCACTAGCTCATCATCTCCATACCTAAACAACAGATCATCATGAATAATCCTGTCTCGCCACAACACAGAACAGATGAATCAACCTCTCCGCCTCGTCCCCCACATGAGATCTCACCACGTCGCGCCCGGTGTGGGGATCGAAGATGGCGAGGTTGACGTAGGAGATGGAATACGCGGAGTGGAAGAGGCCGCAGAGGGAGACCGACGGTGCCGAGGACGGTGATGAGGGTGGAGATGGTCGGGGGACGGGTGGCGCTGAGGAAGGGGCGCCGCGGCGAGGAGGGTGGCGAGGGAGGGAGGGAGTGGTGGTGGAGGGTGTTGGCATGGTGGCGGCGATGCGGTGGTGGTGGTGAGTGGTTATGTTGATGGTGGATGATCAGGGAGGATAAGTATCATGAGATGGATGAGTATGGCACATAACTGACAAAATGGTCAGTATGCTCAGATTTCACTGTTGTCTTAGAACGTAAAGTATTTTGTTATTTTCAATGATTTGTGAAGCCTTCTTTCCTAGTTTCATTACCATGGATCAGTTACGCGAGACAAACATTCGGCCCTCATTTCAGACCCAGTGGCCGAAAAATAACCAGGCCCAAACATGCACCACCACCGACGCACATTAAATCTCCACCGTAAACGAGGAACCCATCAGCGCATCGACGGTCCCCACGCTGCCAACTCAGCTATCCACGCCAAAGCCTCACCACTTTCCCGCGCAAATTTTAATATACTTTCCCGTTCCCCGCCGTTTCATTTCCCCCAAATTCTAATCGTGAATTTTTCGTGTGCTTTCAAAAATTCCTGCTCTTTTTCTTTGCCTCCATCGAATCAAATTCGTCCCTCTTTATATTCAACTCTCCTCAGCTAAAACCCTAGTTTCGAAAGTTCAAAGAAGTGGTGATGGCTGGTGGGGGATCGTCGTCGTCGTCTACGAGCAACGCCCCCAAGGCGAGGAAGAGAGTCGAAGCGGAGACTCCCGGTTCTCTAACTCTCAGACGCGCCAAGGACGGCAGCGGCTTCGTCCGCTGGTGGGTATTACTGTTACCTGCTCCTTTCTCTTGTTGTTGTCTTTAGTTTGATTGGATGCTGCTGTTTAGAGTTTTGAGGAGTTCTGTTCGTGGATTCTTGTCTGTATGTGCTAATGTAGATTGGATTGATAGCTAGTGAATGCTCTATATTCTAGTCGTTGTATATTCAATGGATTTGATGATGAATACAAAATTGATCTGATGATATTTACAGTGAGGAATGCAAGAGTAGTGTTCCAGTAGCGCTCATTGACATGCATAACTGTAGCCTTGAAGCCAAAATCAAGATGAGCTTGGGTTTGTTTCTCCCTCCTTAGTTGCTCAATTTACTATGTGATTCTTCTTGAAAATAAGGGTATGATTTTGAGTTGTGGCTGAATTGTTGTTGCTTGTTATTATGCGTTAATTAGAGGCCCAAGTCGTGGAAATGCCTGCTGAGACCAAGAAGCCTGCTGAGAGGTTCCCTTTTCACATTACACTTGTTTCATTCTCCCAATCTGATGTGCTCTTTATGATGGATAGCTTATCTCTGCAATGTTGTGCTTATAATAGGAAGAAGTCATCCTCTTCCTCTTCAGAGCCCAATTCAAAGAAGCGAAAGCTTGCCAAGGCAAAGGATCCAAACATGCCTAAGCGCCCTGTCACTGCATTCTTCCTCTTCATGTAAATTTTCTGACCTTGATCACTTGGCACGTTGTATTTGAATCAGGAATTGGTCTAAACAAATGTCAATTTTCCAGGGAAGATTTCAGGAAAACTTACAAGGAAGAACATCCTGAGAAGAAGGGAGGCGCTGTGGTATGTCTTATTGATCTTCTCCTTTTCTGGAATGACAATAATTGAAAAGTTGAGTCACTTAATAATATGTGCGCATGATTATTTTTCTCATTCTTATTGGATTCTCCAGGTTGCCAAGGAAGGTGGAGAGAAATGGAAATCCATGACAGAGGAAGTGAGTAACTATTAGCCATGCTAAAGAGCTGAATTTATTGATAAATTATGCTGTGAATACTAAGAACGAGGACTAAACAAAAAAAAAATATGTTTCAAGAATCATGTTCGTACTGTTTTCCTGTATTGTGTTATACAGGAGAAGCAGACTTACATTGATAGGGCTGCGGAGCTGAAAACGGAGTATGAGAAGGCCATGGAGACTTATCAAGCTGATGATGGAGATGTAAGAAGACTTAACATATTTGAATGTGATAAATTTAAGCTTAATTGTTTTCTACTAATCAAAGCATATAAATCTTGTGGTACTTAGGAGGCTGGAGATGATCAACCTGAAGAATTATGTGATGAAGATGCTTGATTTGAAGGAATTGATGTCTCGTGCAAGGATGATCTAGACAGAGGAACTTTTTTTGCTGTATATTTTTGGTCTATGTCTTTAGACTCGAATGTTAGGGGGAAATCTGAATGAAAATGAATATAATTGAAGCAAGCTTTGGATGCTGAATACTGGAGTAGTATACTGGACTGGTTTGCTTTCCTTTCTGCAAGGACTCCTTATCTTAAAATTAGACTGGTCTTTAGCAAGCGTTAACGACTTGCAGCAAAGTTGAAAACGAAACAGCTGAATTTGTATGAGTTTGCCGACTCTGAGCTGCGTATCGTAGTTAACTAGAGTTCATTGTAATTTTATGGTCTATGCTTAATGTCAAGACATGATGCTTTGCCACTGCTGACTTGCATTCTTAAGCTTGTCGAATGTCGATTGTTATTATTTTTTTCACCAGGGAATGTTCGCAAATCAATGCTCCCATTGCCAGCAACATAAACCACAATGAAAATTCAGTTTATAAATGGATTTGCTTGTACTTTTACATATTGAAAGTTAATTTATTGTGCTCCTTTTTCTTTCAGTGTAGTGATCCAAATTATTTGTAACTAAGGCTAAGTATTTGATAAAAAACCAAAAATCCATTTGGTTAATCAAAATCTCTAATTGGAACTGAACCGAAATAAATTTGGTTATTTGATAAAAGCAAAGCGAATTAATTGAAATAAATTTGGTTAATTTGGTTTAAAAATTGAACTCACATCACTTGAAAAATATGTTCTAAAATTCTTGTGTCTTGTACGAATTCTTGTTATGAATTTCTGCAAGTAATGTTTTGTTACAACTCTTAATAGGTAATTAGAGGTCCATCTCGTCCCATATGGTAAACGCCCTTAACCAAAACTACCCAATGTTGATTAGGTTAAAAGTTCAAATCTTCATGGTGGCCTTTGAGCTCGTCGGCCAATGCGGTGGTTTAAATAGTTAGTTTGGTTTGCGGGGTATTGGGCTATTCAATTAACCAACAGACCAAAAACCAAACTAACTGAATCAAACTCAATAGTTCGATTTGGTTCGGTTAGATATTTTGGTTTTCGAGTTTTTATTCTCACCCCTATTTGTAACAATTTATGTTCAAATCTTTTTATTCTCACTCTAACTTTGGCTGTGATCCCACTCTTTCTTCCTTTTTTGTTGAACACTGCATTTTATGTTCATCTATATTGCTGTTCATGGTCCTGTTTTTGTTTATTTATGATTGTTGCAGGACCTTAGTCAACCAAAATCTGAAGTCAATGTGCCTCACGGTCTTCTGTCTGTCCCTTTGTTGAGACACCAGGTATGATGCAATTAACTTCTCCTCATCCTTTCATTTTGATTTCTGGTATTTAGTTAGGACGTGTAAATCAATATCTGATAGTGTTCAGTTTTGAACTGTTGGTATAAAACTCAAAGAATTTGTATATTGATTGTTGTCTCCTCATGTTGTAGAAAATCGCTCTGCAATGGATGCTTCAGAAGGAAACTAAAAGTCTTCATTGGTTGGGCGAAATCTTAGCAGATGATCAAAGCTTACTACATTTCATGCCCACTTTCTCAAATTGTGTGAAGTTTCTTACTTTCTCTTTCCATGTGTTTTTTTTAATGGGTTCGTGATTTACCAGGGTCTCGGCAAGACTATCTCGATGATTGCCCTCATACAGATGCAGAAGCTTCGGGGATTGAAATCTAAATCGGAACATCAGTCGTAAAGCTGAAGCTGTGATATTGGATGATGATGACGATGACGATACTGGCCAGGCTGGTAAGGAAAACGTTGAGAAAAATGGTGAACCTGAAATTGTTAAATGTCGCCAAGCAGCGAACACTTCAGGAAAGCCTGCGCATAAGACGAGGCCAGCGGCCGGCACGTTAGTTGTTTGCCCAGCAACTGTCTTGAGGTAGTGGGCCAGGGAGTTGGATGACAAACCTGGGAAAGAAACAAAAACTTTCTGTTTTGGTTTATCATGGTGGCAGCAGGCGTAAGGATCCTGCAGAGATAGCCAGATACGACGTGGTTCTCACCACTTATACGATTGTCACTAATGAGGTACCCAAACAATCTTTGATAGATGAGGATGGTGTGGAGATAAAGGCTGCAGAAATGTATGGTATATCTTCTGGTTTTCCTGCAGATAGGAAGCGGAAAAATCCATCTAAAAATAACAAAAAAGCTAATAAAGTTCATGAAGAAATCGACAGCATCGCAGGTGATAGTGGTAGAGGTCCACTTGGCAGAGTGAATTGGTTGAGAGTTGTGCTGGATGAAGCCCAAACGATAAAAAAAAAACCACAGAACCCTAGTTGCAAGAGCGTGCTCTGGGCTACGAGCAAAGACAAGGTGGTGCTTATCAGGAGCGCCTATACAGAATGCGATTGATGAGTTATTCAGCTATTTCAGATTCTTTAAGTATGATCCATATGGTAAATACAAATCCTTTGTTGAGGGAGTGAAACTCCCAATATCAAAGAACCCAGTGCGAGGTTTTATGAAGCTTCAAGCTGTTTTAAGAGCTGTAATGCTTCGTCGTACAAAAGGTTTGTTGGTTATCTAATCATCTTCTTTGTGTTGCTAGTTTACCTGCGATTCTCTTACCACCGTGGCCTCAGCTTTTATGCTCAAACGTTCCTATTTATGGCATAATAAGATCCTCCCACCGCTCGTTCCCGAGCTTGCAGAAAAGCAAACAACGAAGAGTTTAATGTTTTTCTGAGCCTTTATGATTAAAGGCTGAACCTCCTTTATCCATTTGGCTGGAACCAAAATATGTAAACAAATTAGAGTGTTCAACTTCTGCTAGGAATTATCTTTTTGTTTCCGTTTTGCTCAACTTGATCACGCTGATCATCATTATTCTTTTGTTCCAGATACATTGCTTGATGGTGTACCTATTATTAGCCTCCCTCCAAAATCTGTGGAACTGAAAAGAGTAGAATTTACTGCAGAAGAGAGGTCATTCTATTCCAAATTGGAAACAGAGTCAAGGATACGGTTCAAGTTATTACCTGCTGTTGCTTAATTTCAGTATTGAATATTGACTGCTTTCTATGGTCCTACTTTTTCAATTATCGGATTCTCTGGTTTGAATTAAGATGGAGTTTGTTCCTTTGTGTTGTTTAAGTTTAAGGTTTGCTGATACAACCATTCGTCCTTGCAGGAATATGCTGCTGCTGGCACAGTGAGTCAAAATTATGCAAGCATTCTACTGATGCTTTTGCGACTTCGCCAAGCCTGTGACCACCCACTACTTGTCAAGGGATTCAATCCAAATTCATCTAGGCGTTTGTTGTTAGAGTTGTTGCATCGGTTGGAGACATCATGTACTATCTGTCGTCTTTGCAGTGTATGTACTTTCTAGTTTCATTTCATGTGTCGTTTTGGTCTTGTGTTGCTCTTTCACCTTTTTGCTAGACTCATGGAACCTCTTGGGTTTGAAATTGACTAATTTGATAACATCCATGGATTTTATTTTTAATTGGTATTCATGATATTGGAGTAAAATTTTAGTCGCAGAAAACTTGCTCAACTTTGATTTGTTGCTGACTACAAGTCATTGGTGCTGATGTCTTTGCAGGACCCGCCAGAAGATGCAGTTGTAACGAAATGTGGCCACATTTTCTGCTACCAATGTGTCGCAGATTACCTAAGCGGAGATAACAATACCTGTCCAGGACTCGGATGCAAGAAACACGTAAGTGATGATGTTATCTTCTCAAGTACTACTTTAAGGAGCTGCCTCTCTGATGATGCCGGTACACCAAATGACGATCTGCCTGATAGGAGCTCTTTAATGATGAGCAATGCATATAGTTCATCGAAAATTAGAGCAGCACTTGAGATCTTGCAGTCCCATGCAAAATCAAGAACCAAATTTGTTGATCCGGATGATTCAGATGGCAGTGATGAAGATTTTATGGAAATGGAACTGCAGCCCCGGAAACGTTCCTCTTCGAAGTTGCCCATCAAAACTATAGTTTTCTCCCAGTGGACTGGTATGCTAGACTTCTTCGAGATTTCACTGAACCAGTCCCTGATTCAGTATAGAAGACTTGATGGAGGTATGTCTCTGGCTGCAAGAGACAAGGCGGTTAGAGAGTTCAACTCTGACCCCAAGGTAGGTTACTCTCAACTGAAAGCTCTCATGTCGATGCCGCCATTTTCTGAAGTCCCTCTAGGGATGAAACATACTCATAACTCTTGGTTGTTTCCTTCATCGGTCATGCACAAAGTTCCTTATTCACTGCTCTGCAATAGGCGAGAGATTTTGATACTAGATTCAGCTTTTGCTGTTCCCATCTATTGGGGCCACCTAGATGGTTATGTGACAGTTGGTTCTGTTGTGATCTTCACTAGCATGTGCTTTCTTTCAGGTGAGTGTAATGTTGATGTCACTCAAGGCTGGGAATCTTGGCCTGAACATGGTAGCTGCCTGTGAAGTTATTCTTTTGGATCTTTGGTGGAACCCCCGGCAACTGAAGACCAAGCTGTTGACTGAGCTCATAGGATCGGGCAAACTCGACCAGTGAAAGTATCACGACTTACTATAAAAGATACTGTAAAGGACCGGATACTTGCTATGCAGGTACAAGATGTTACATGCTGGGTCTTCAGCTGAATGAGTCATATGAGAAAGTATAACAGACTAGAATTAAACTTTGAAAATTAAAATGTTTTAGAAAATGTATAACAGACTAGAAGCAGTTGTGCGTCACTCCTGTTTGGCATGGCTTTTGATCCTGGATTTCTGTTTTCAATTATGTGGCTAACCAATCAAAACTGTTTCGTTTCGTTTTATGTTGTTTAAAACAAAGAATATTTAAGATCCTCTTTTTCAATTGTCATTTCATTTGATGTGATGATTTTGGTTTGGATTCTTGTTTTGTGATTTTATTACCTATTATGGATTCCACTATTTTGAACCGCCATATCAAACGTATCTTTAGTATGTCCCTGTTTTACTGTTCGTGTAAACACTTTAAGCGACCTTTAGTTGTGCTCAAGTGGCAACCAGAGGAATTGGTTGCTATAGGATTTTTATTTTTTATTTTTTCTGATATTTTTTGAAACTAGGAAAGCTAGAAGCAAACACGAGAAGAATTACTATTGCCAACTCAAATGTAGTTCTATCGAAGGCAAGAATTGATTCTCTTTACTTAATTCATATACTTGGGACACCAGTCTGATGAAGACCTCAAAAACTATGTGTCTGGTGTTCGTTCTATCCCTTGAGGTTTACTCATTAGTCGCAATGTGGTTGTTATCTGATGTTGGCTTCTTAGTTGACTGCTGAAGTTGAGATCTTTCTGACAGGCCGTAAAACCTCAGAGATACTGTCAGTTTCCATAAACTGTAAAAGCCACTGTGCCAAGGCAGGTTGTTAAAGCTTGTTCTGTGCGAGTTCTCAAACTGGTCACTGTAGTTGAAAGGCAAACAGATAAGCATCTCAACTTGTTACCTGCGATAGAGGGTCCAATTGGGGTTCCAATCACAAAGGGTATTCTGTGCCTATTCAGTGGCTGAAAACAGGAATCAGAATAGGAAGAAAATGAGGGCAGTAGATTCAGATGAGAAGGTCGAGGAGATGCTGAGGGAAGCGGAAGATGCTGTGATGTTGAAACTCAGTATCAATTCCCACATGGCTCATGTCAAGCCCTCTGATCTCCAACCTGATCTTGACAGCCGGTTCCAAGCCCTCAAATCCGGCACTAAAGGTAGACAGCCAAAGATAATGAATACAACAGTATTGGATGCAGAGGAACTCGGAGAACAATCTTCTGTTGTGAAGGAAGAAACTGAGGACGATTTGTTCACAAGGTTTGCTGCTCTCAAAGCCTCCATACCCAAACCATCTGTTGCTACCACATTATCGTTATCCGGGGGAACCAATCAAGCCGATGGGAACTTACTCGCTCAAGGGGATATTGATAAGCATGATGACGAGGATGAGATTCGGAAGATTATAATGTGGGCCATGGATGCTGCTCGTCTTGATCTATCGCCACCTTCTGACAATGACGAAGATGAGAAAGAGGGCCATGAGGGCGGCGATGATAACGAGGATTAGTGATGGTCATTCGAAGACAAGCTTCAACTTCTGTAATTTTACAGGTACCAGAAACCCACCCTGTGATGCATGTTTCGGAACACAGTAATGCGCATTTGGGAACATAATGAAGAAGCACTCCTATAGAGAGTATAAGTCTGGAGTACACGTTGTTGCTGTGATGAAACGTTATGAGCAATGTTGTTTATGGTTGCTGTACAATTTCATTGGAAGAGAGGCATCTAGTTCAAGTCCGCTACATTATAACTGGCTTAGATGTAATAATGGGCATGAGTAGTTGATCACAGGATGAGATTAATTATTTGATCACATGAATACTCCAATCAGTGAAGAAGAATCGATCAAACAGCCTATTGATCGAGATAGAAATCCTGATGGAACATAACAAAACAGAATCGTCGTAGACAACAGGAGACTACAACGGAGATCAGCAGGTACTTCATGGCGAATTTTATGATCGAGGGGTTTTTGAAAACAATTGCCTCCTCGTCGATTGAGATTGTTTGGTATGGCTGCTGAGATTAGAAAACATCATCCAGATCAAACATCTGAATATCTGTCAAAGACGACACCCCATGATGGAGTTGAAGTTTTTATACTGTGAGCATTGACGCTTGAGTAACTGAAATACATCAATTTAGTCGGGCTTCATTTGATACAGTCAATTTTTATAAAATTATTATGAGATATTAATGATAAATTAGTATGTTATGAATTTTAATCTTGAATTATCTTAAGATTTTTTTTGATATCATAAAAAATAAAATTAAAACGTCACGAAATGCATGTCATCGTAATTTATTTGAGATAAATGAATTTTTTTTTTTTTCTAATCAAGTCCGCTACTCCATATCTGATCAAGCATCGAGGAACAGAATGGAAAAATGGTTCGTGAGTATTTTGTATTAGTATTAAACCACAACTCTAACTACTATGATGCCGAAATCGAACTCGATAAATTTAGCCAGGAGATTCATTTTCGCCACAAGCAACTTTTCTAGCTTCCAAGACAAAGACTAAGTCTAGGCTATTTATTAATGTCACATTATGAACAACCTTTTAACTTTCAAGTTGTGCCTTTAAAAATGTAAGTCAAGTTGGCTATTGAAGTAGTCCTCTCCTAACCTACAGTTTGTACATCATCATTTTGACAAAAACAAGCCAGCATACTTTACAGAGCGGCCTGCTTGGAAACACAAATCCCTATTATTCCACTAGTAAACAACTTATATCCCCTTCCAAATCTCTCAACTTGCTTGCTATCAGATTTTGGATAAGCTAAAATGAAAGATCTAACAATAATAGTAATAAATCAAATAGTAAAAATCTATTTGGTGCATTGAGAACCCTATTGAAATTAATTTTTACTATGTTAAACATTACATGATTAATTCATGAAAAATAATCTTAGACCATTCCATGACTCACATGGACAAATCCTTACACTTTATGAAGGGGCAATCTCCTACTGGCCTACTCTATAATAGAAATCTCCAACACCAAAATGGCAAAAGCAAAATTCGAAGAACCAAAGATGAGAGACACAAAACCATGCACACAACAAAGTGCACCACTTTCGTCCCCTTTTAATGGAAGAGACCTGAGCTTGCAAAGCAATGCAAAGTGACAACTCTGTTCTCTCTTGACACGCATTGCTTTCCATGACCCACCAATGACTTCTCGTGCTCTCAAAAGCCACTTTGCTTTATATTTTTCCCCATTTTCAAGGGCCACAGGTGAAGAAACCCCAAACCTCATATGGGAATTGAATGAAAGGATTCATCAATGATTTGATTGTACTGTTCATTGTTTGTAATTTTTTTTTTTTTTTTTTTTTGAGAAAGTATAAAATTGATTTTGATTGTGATTTTGATTGTGATTTGGATTGATTTTGGGAATTTGGGTGTTGGCGATTTGGTGTCTAATGGTGTTTTCATTGTTGAAACTTTTTGATTTGTATGGTGTTTTGAATTGATCTGGGCATTTGGGTATGGGTGATTTGGAGTCAAATGATGTTTCATTGTTGTAAAAAAAATGATGCATTGAAATATTAACAAATATGTTTAACTTTATAATATGAATAATCATTCACAAGAGTGTGTCTTAATACGTGTATCTTATTATATTATAGGATTTCGAGACACTATTTGATGTCACTTAATTATGAGGCTGAGGATGTGCATGTAAAGAACTGTGATAAAAGGTAACATTTATATTTATTATGTGTGACGATACGTATTAATATACCGTTACTATAATAATATGCATTAGAATCTTTAGACGTACTCACTAAATGTGGTTGACGTAAAATATTTAATACAACTACTGTTTGGTATGTTTTGAATACTGAGTATTATAAAGTATTGTTGAATGGTGTGTGTTATGCCTTGTTTGTTCGTATAATGAGCCTGAATGTGTGAAAAAAGTGTAAATTTATAATTGGTGAGATAAATCTGTGGTTTAAAACACAAAGAGCGTTATGTCTGTCGTTTGTGTTATACAATGATTTGATGGTGATATTTTTTATCGACCCTGTGAGATCGTTTTGATATGAGTGTGTCTCATTACAAGAGATTCTGAGCTTCGGTTTGACTGATTTTTTTCGCAGATGTCTCTTTTTTCTAAAGGTGAAGAGAGTTTACTTATGAAATTGAATAAGTCTCGCCAAGGATAGAAATATAACATCGAGGGGTATTTATTGTCTGTTATCTCTGTGTGATTGATATAATGATAAGTATAACAAAGTCATGAGTAAACTGTTGAGTGCAGCAGTGCATGAGACTTATATTGGGGGACCTGTCGTGTCATAATGTCATTGTCTCAGTTTATTTGATATGAAGGTCTTAACTATCATATCATAAAGAGTATGATGATAGCAAATGACGTTGATAATGTATGGAATGTCGATGGACGCGTGATTTCGAACGTTATTACGTGATGTTAAGTGTGTTTCAGTGACTACGATGAATCACCGGTATCCTTGTGATTATAATTATAAATGACAGAATAACACGATAATTTGAGAGTTCTAAAATAAAGAATCCAAGTGATCATTTTTTTCTTACTTTTTTTTGGTTGTGTAACCTCTTGCAAAGGGGATCAACACGTTATTCAACTCTTATAACTCACGATAATTATTTTTCTGTGTCTTTTTCTCTTCTCTTTGTTATAGGAATAGGATTTGAAGAAAAATGTGATCTAAATTTTGATGTTAGATGTAACTTATGTGTGAAAAATAATCTAATTCTAAAAAAAGATATAAATTTCATAACAAATGTAATATCATGAGTTATGATTCAGTACATTAAAAATTTCTGAATTAATTATATATAAATGAATTTAACTTAATTTTTATGATTAAATCAGGATTTATAATTTTTTTCTAGATGAGACGATGACGTCAT
The DNA here is from genome assembly GCA_001925005.1 of Drosera capensis. NCBI lineage: Eukaryota > Viridiplantae > Streptophyta > Magnoliopsida > Caryophyllales > Droseraceae > Drosera > Drosera capensis. Next base: position 19,245 of record LIEC01011105.1, read on the forward strand.
ATATATTATTAATAAATAATAAAAAATTAAAACATTACATTAAATGATTTTTTGATTATTGAATTTTTTTGAATTTTGTGGTTATTTGGATTGATTTAGGCATTTGGGCAGTGGGAAATGAATGGAAAATCAATTACTGGGAAATGAATGGAAAATCAACTGCCCAAGAGACACATTTCTGTGCACTTTTTCTGTTTATGTGTGAATGTGTTTGTGTTAGGTGACCTGTTTCTGTGTTCCGTTTTCTGTCTTATCACCTTATTGCTTGTCAGGCAATCAATGGGCGCTTTGCAGTTTCAGACTTTCCCTTCGTTTTGGGGCAACTTGAAAGTACGGGTTTTTGAGCTTTTGAAATGAAGTTTGAGAGACCCACTTGCCCATGTATGCCTGTAAGGGAAAGGCGAGTCTAAAATTTCACACCCCTCTCAAGAAAAAATATATTTCTTTTTTTTTTTATAAATAAATTATGATAAATTAGTAAATATAAATGTTTTATATAAATTATGATGTTATCAAATTTAACAAATTTTTTATCTAAATATTTATTTTATTTTTATTTTATATTATATTATTCTTATCATCATTATTATTTTCTCTCTATATCCATCATAATTTTAATCATGTTTTTTACACACCCATAAATAATTACTACTCATCTTTTTACTTTTAAAATCAAAAGAATATCATGATAAAAATTCAACAAATTCAATGAATTTCTTAATGTTCGTATAAGTCAATACAACACATCGTAAATATTAATTTTATTTTATATAAATGATTTATTTATTTTTATAAAAAAAGGACGTTTTTGATAATTATGTTGAAAAAAGTTTCCAATTATAAAAATCTTGTTTTTTTTTTTTTTTT
>LIEC01011105.1:20131-68947 GCA_001925005.1 Drosera capensis
GGTGAGACATCCAAATTAATTGCAATGTTTCATGGTACGAAGGGAGTATAAATCTCACATAAGAATCTCACATTGTCGATTAACGATGGTAGCCCCATGTAGCATCTTAGTGTGTTATGCTTGTTGTGTCTTAGTCTATACTGGTCCCTGACCAATAATATTGGAATTCCGACATCACCATCACAAACAACTGAATCGTGACTCGGAGTCATGTGGATGCTCTAAGATCTATTGATACACAGGGATACATAGGACGCACATAAACGTATCTCAAAGTTTCATACCCTATGCATGATTCGAGTCACATATAGGATTGCAACATAACACTTGTTAGTATCACATACATACACGCAAGTACTGAGTTGCGAAGATGGGGCCTCCCCAACCATCACCTGCCTTCACTTGTGGATGAACCAGTCAACATCATCAATTAATTATATTCAAGCCCAAAAATTTTTCTACACTTTTAGAGGGGTGAATTCCATTTTCCCAAAATAATTGTTCTTTATTCTCCAATTTCAAAGGGAATAATTTTCTTTGTTTGGTTATCAGCCCAATAGGGTTGAACGAATGATTCAGCTGCTATTTTCATATTCTTCTGTGTTGGGTCCATTTTGAGCAAGCATCTTGATGTTATGTATGTGATTCTTCTCATCTTGATGCTAGGTGAGGTCTTGATTCTCCTTTTGCAAACGTTTGCTTACAAAAAGAAAGTTCATATTGGGTGCAGTGTCATTATCTGGAAAGTGATTTTTGAGTGGGATATAGCTGGTTGAACATGATGACAGTTTGGTGTTTAATTAGTTAGATCTTTTCAGGGGGTTATCTATCTTAAAACACTGATATTTTGGGTAAAATAAAAAAATTCATGTCTTGAATTTCTTGGACTTGATCAACACCCAATGGGTAGGTGAGTCGGGTTAGCGCTTCTATAATTTATTAGAACAACAAAACCACGGGATACAGAACGTGAGGGATTGGGAAATCCGAAAAACTATGTGCGGAGTTATAATGGAAAGGTTACTATGAGAACAGAGGACCAAACTGGTAGGGGCAATCCGAAAACATATTCACTTTTCATGAGCTTGAACTGTAAAAGATGTCCTTGTCAAGTAGGGCTAGTGGTCAATTTGGTGTGTTATTTGAGTTGGATTTAGACATTGCAATCTGAGTACTTTCTCTCTCGAAATCTCTTAATGAGTTAATTAGTCCCCCTTAAGTCCATTCTTTAAAATTAATATTATTGTCCCTTGAATTATATCATTATTTTTATAGTAAAAAAAATTCACTATGTCATTTTATTGAATCCTGATCTATAATCAAGTGATATTTTCTGAAGGTATAACAAGAGCATTTGTTACTGTTTAGTCAACAGGTCAGTGTTCGCCACAAGCTTCCAAGTTCTTGAATTGTGGAGCAGATCATCATCTGAGTTCATCTTATTTCATCTGATATCTCCTTGTGAGGATGTGGCTGCTGTTTCCATTCAAGATAGTCTCTGGTTCTTCATCATCATCTTCTCCAATGACATCAAGCTCATATCTATTCATCTGCCCTCTATGATTCCACACTATCCCTTACAAACTGCATAGATCCAGCATCAGCGGCGCCATTATCGCAATTCCATGCTTAGAAGTTGAACCCAGCAAGACCAGATGAAGGCAGATGAAAAGGGTAATGGTTCTTCATGGAGTTGGGAGCAAGACAAGGCATTTGAGAATGCTTTGGCAACTCATCCAGAGGATGCAACAGATAGATGGGAGAAAATAGCAGCTGATGTTACAGGAAAAACATTAGAAGAGGTTAAACAACACTATGAGTTGTTGATTGATGATGTGAATAGGATTGAGTCTGGCTGTGTTCCTCTTCCAAGTTACAGTTCCTCCTTGGAGGGTGGTTCCACTAGTCATGCTAGTGAAGATGGGGCGGCGAAGAAAGGCGGTCAGTGCCATTTCGGCGGTGAAGGGAATCACTGTGGGAAGGCGTCGAGGTCGGAGCAGGAACGGAGTAAGGGAATCGCTTGGACCGAGGATGAACACAGGTAATCCTTGTCTTGCTTGCTAATATTGATTTACTTGCCAGAAAACCCAACTCCAGCTATTAGTATATGGCTATAATGACACTAAAGCTTTTGTCACTAATTGGTATTTGGGACTCCCTACCCTGTCCATGACGGTATTATCTGGATTGTTGTTGCTGTTTTGTTGGTGGTGGTGTTGGTATTTGGGACTCCCATGCTTCTGATATTATGTGACAAAATTCTTTGTTGGTTAGTGATTTGGGGCTTGAGCACTTGTTTTTGTTTATGGGATCTGTCTCTTTGCTGGAACAAACAGGCAGTAGATGCTGAGATCTAGTTAGGTTGTGGGATGAATATTAGAGTGTCGTTTTCTGTCATATGCGTGCTTATCTGATTATACATATGTGATGTATTTCTCTTCGAATCTTTGGGATTGTCCAGCGCTGATTTATTTGTGTTGTGTGCTCATAATATGTGCACCCTGGGCTTTTCTCTCTATCCTGGCTTGCAGTTCATTCGTGCAATTATGCATTTGAGGTTATAGGATTTAGCTTACCCTTTCACTCTTGATTGTCTGGTATTCGTAAGTATTTAGTACCGTTTCGAGTTAATGAATTTGACGCACTGTATTCTACCTTGTATTGATACTGATAGATATATAACTCAATAGGCAATTATACCAAGGTATTGATTTCTCCTCCCGGTTCTCAGTTTAGCTGAGGGTACTGAGTGATTTGTTCACCAATCGGAAATTTCAATTTTTACTAACAGAACCATCTAAGCTCGATTTTTGTATGTCAAACTTCTGTCTACAAATCAATCTATCAAAGCAGGCATGGTGACAAAAGGATTAGTTTGAAAGTTCCAGTGAGTGCCATAAGAACTAATGGAGGGCAGTCTAGCCAAGGCGGTGTTACCTTTCATGAAAATCCAGAGACTATTGTGCGGTGGCGGGTAGGAACTTAGGGAATAAGATGAAACTCATTGGCGGTCAGGCTTTTATTATTTTGCAGCTAGTCAAATATTTGATGCATTTTCATGCACCTGTCTCTCTGTCTTCATGTATCATCTAGTTTAAAGCGTTGCGCTGCTGCTGCTAATGAATTTAGTTCAGGACTATGTTTGATCAAGATTAGTCCAGTACGAAGGCCCGTGCCGATAAATGTCAATTCATAGATTTATGTATGTCAAAATTAGTTCCCCAATGGAAGGCCGCTGCCCAAAAAAAGGTCAGCTTGTAGATATATTTGCGTGCTTGTGCAGAGAAGTGTTATATCTGGCATTTTGCCGATTTATTTTGAAAGTAACTTATGGGTGATGATTTATTCTCTGCCTAGAAACAATCATCCCTACAGCAGATGTCTTAGATATTGGTTAGTTCTCAGATTTTTGTTACTGGGATCATTGCTGATATGGTTATAATTTTTTTGATTTTTTCTGACACGAGAAATTCCGCTTTGGGCAGGTTGTTTCTTCTTGGGTTGGATAAATATGGCAAAGGCGATTGGCGAAGTATATCCCGTAACTTCGTCGTCACGAGAACGCCCACTCAGGTGGCAAGCCACGCTCAGAAATATTTCATACGACTAAACTCAATGAACAAAGACAGAAGACGATCTAGCATACACGACATCACAAGCGTCAACGGTGGTGATGTTGCTGCGACCCAAGGGCCTATCACAGGTCAGAATAATAATGCACCTGCAATAGCGGTAACTGGGAAACCGAGCAAACAGCCTCCTCAACTGCCTGCTGCCACTCATGGGGTGGCCGTGTATGGGACTCCAACGATCGGACAACCATTCGGGGGACCTCTTGTTTCTGCCGTCGGCACTCCTGTCAATCTCGCCCCTCCTCACCTGGCGTATGCCATGAGAGGTCCGGTTCCGGGGACTGTTGTCCCTGGTGCTCCGATGGGCATGGGTCACATGCCCTACCCAATGCCTCATACGGCTGCTCATAGGTAACTTGCACAACAGGCGATGACAAGACAGAATTATCGTTGAGGTCCAACCCATCTTGAGTCGCGCCATAGTTTACATTCCAATGATCCAGTTCGCTACAACATACAAATATCTGGAGGAACCCTGCATCGCGGAGATGGTTCGTAATAAGGCACCAGAGAGGCCAAGCTTCACTTCAGGGAACTGTTTATACAATGCCTACTGTGATATGGATTTTGTAGAAATCGAAAGGATGTATCTTAGTGTTCGTCTTGGATACTTGAAGAACCTCAAGGTTGCAAGGTTGGAGGGCTTGCTTCAGCTTTATGGTTGATATTATAAATGGGTAGCGACTGTTCGTTGATGAACTTGCCCACGAGTAATCCTATTACTAGCAAGTAGAGACTGCTCTAGTCTTCTGTAAATTAACGGGATTAGTTAAATCTGTGCACGAAGGGCCAGTTGTAATTCTGTGCTTCGCTTCATGTTAATATTGTTGGCATTCCCTGGTCAATGGGTACTCTACCATCATCTTGAGTTCTTTAGATCATTGGGTCAAAAGATTGTTTGAAAGATGATCACCTTTCAAGGTACTTACTTCAAGGAACCGAAGATGACCATGTAAGAACACAGCTTTTTCCACTTGTATAAATTGTTAATCAGAGCGCTCTTTACATTTAACCTGTGTACGCTCTAAAAAATTAATCTAACTTCTCGATACGAACTCAAAAATTGAAGGATACACAGAAAGAATGAATTGGGTTTATCCATGTCCAAGAATTCAAGAAGACTTCTTGCAGCATTTTAGCACGCAGTCTTCGAAGAACTTGGTCAGCTGAGATGTATATAACTGTGGATCATTTCGGAAGTGATCCACGTGCGGAGTGGAGATGAAGTTGCAAGCCCTAACCTCATGCCCGGATTTTCGTTGATCCTCGATGAAGGATTCCACAGAGCTGGCAGGAATCACACGGTCAGCAGAGCTGTAAATATACAACTGCGGACAACTTGGTTGGCGAGATGACAGTAGTCCTAAAACATCTGACAGCCTCCTGTAATAAAAAAATAAGGAAAGAGTTAATACTGATGAAAGGAAAGCAAGAACATGAATCTAAAACAATGTGGACAAATTGAACTCCATTGCAATGACGGGAGCACCCGCAACGGTTATCCTTTGTATACAACAACCCAGAATTTCCGGTCATAGACAGGGTCTGTGGCAACTGTTATTTTTACTAGTCATACAAAATTAATTTCTTTCACAAAACTATCTGGGTCGCGGAGATAAATGCAGCAGATAACATCAGTTGGAAAAAAAAAAAGTAAAAAAGAAACTAGGTTATTACCTATGGACTATAGGGAGGTTCAACACCACCCCAAATAACTTCTCCAGAAGAAGCAGCAAAGCTGCCTCTGTTACCGCGGGCTTCTGCTCCGCAACTCCCTTGACTAACACAGATCCTTCTCTCTGTGCGTTTTCTAAAGTCGAGTGCCCTTTTGTTGCAATACTCTGTTTTTTTAGGAAAGCAGCAGAGAAACCCGAAGCCCAGACCTATATGAAATTGAGCGTCAAGAGATGAGAACATGGAGGCAAGACAACTCTAATGAAAAGAACATAGTACCACAAGTAAATGGAAAAACGAGTAAGAACACAGGAGGGAATGGATTTAAGATTGATCTGTGCTTCAAGTTTAAGAAGGTTACAAAAAAACTGTGTGGAAGTGAAAACGGAAGGACTGGTTCGACGATGCACAACCATACTCAAGGATGATCGTGGAATGGTCGAATTTTGTGAATCCCCTACCCATAATCACAAGCCAACATTCACAAATAACTAGTGATCTCGGGAAGTACATTAGCTCGATATTAGGATTTCAAAGGCATCACCCTAACAGTGTGACAAGCTCTAGCCATGTGTGCTCAGTATAGGGAGGAACATCGCCATATGGGTCATCGAAATTGAATATAGATAAAGAGAATTCATGTGATACAAATTATGTATGAAAGTCACCTGTGGGTCTGGGGCAGCAACTGGAGCCGAATCCACTACGCAGCCTTTGATTCTTCCCAGCAGAGAAGGATCTTGCTTGTGAAACTTCTCTAACATAACCCCATAACTGAAACAAACATAAGAAGAACACATGAATACATCATCAATCATTTCATGGCCTGAGCAAAACTAAAGAAGAATAAGACAAGAAAAAGCGAGCACTCACGTTAACCATCCAGTGTTGCTGAAGGTGTGGAAGACAATGTTTTTTCCCTGCTCTTCTTCCAACCAATCGGCCAGATGATTGACAAGCAACTCTACGTCCTGCTCAGCCTTCCCGCCGACTTGGTAGCTGATAATCTCGGACATGGGGAAGGTGAATGTTATTGCATGAAAGCCCTTTGAAGTATACCATTCTGCGTATCTATTCAAATGCTTCTGCTTTGCACCTAGCCATCCAAGCAACACAACTACAGTCCTAGACTTTGCTGATGAGCACTCTGAATCCCCTGCTACATCAACTGTGCTAGGCCCTGGTAGATGCCATCTGCACAGATCCTCCTTGCGAGTTCTAGGAATGCTATGTGTATATGCCCTGGGCTTCGGGACCTTTGCTAGCTCCGCAGATTGGTACAGGTTAACCAAAGCAGGAGAAGAAGTGAAGGATGAACGACAATCTCGAACAAAATTGCTGCCCATATTGGTGATCATATCGGAGTTGACATTAGGGACAGGCACCCGGATTCGGGCCACGAAAGACAAATCCGCCAATCTTGAGACAGAAATATGAGATGCCCACGAAGACTCTGATAGGAATTCCGAATCATGGCCACTGGAACTCAACCCCTCAGTGGAACTAGCACGATCAGATGACCCCGAATGCGGAAACTTGCTAGGAAGATCCGTTGAAACAGATGCTGCAGCAAGTGCAGCAGCCGCGACTACAGGTCTTTGAAGCATCCCCGACATAGTACTCATCTTCTATACGCTCCACAATACGCAACCCTTTTGTGAATAAGGGCCTCCAACATCCCAAACGATCAACCACAGATGACCAAATAACGGAACTTTATCAGAAAAAAAAAAAAAAACAATCACAGCATATGAGATCAAATAAGATGCCCAAGTATAAAGCACTTCTCAATGTTTGACCCAAGAACTCAAGTCATATAAGAACATAACAAAACTCAAGTCAAACTCAGATGAGTATAAACTATAAATACCAAGTTAATGGAAGTTACATACCTAGTAGTTGCTGAAGCAAGATGGGTTGATTAGGTTCAAGAAAATCGGGCTGCCCACCGCGGTTGACAGCCCGATTTTCTTATCCGCGTAGAGAAGTTTCCTGGCTTGTGGCAATGAACTCTTCTTCCCGGCAAGGTCCACGAGAAACATGACATACACGTTATGTTACTTGCAATGCATCTTGGTCATCAAAAATGAAAATATCATATAGGATCGTGTGAAAGGAATTGAATCATATTCATAGGTTGTGATGACGCAAGAAGAAAAAGAGCAGGTTGCTTTGACTGTGGCTGGGCCATCTAGCCAGCTAGACAACTAGCCAAGTCCAGGGTGAATCTTGGAAAGAGCTTTAGGTCTATTAGGGTATCAGTTGAATTTGATGTATGTGAAAAATTTATGCAATGGACACAAGTCACATATGCTTCAAGCACTATTCGTTTATTACAACATTACGATAGCTAATTGTAACTGATTTAAAATCAGCTTCTTTTCCCCATTCTGTGATTCATAGGCATGATAAAGAAGTAAGCTGCATAATATTGAAATAAAGTCGGTTTTTCTTGATTGATTATCTTATAACCCAGAAATATAGAGGTTAAATAGCACGCAAATGACCTCTATTAATTTGAGTATGAGATAATCTATGTTCTAAAAGGATGCCCTATATCCCATTAGGTCCCTTTTTACCCATTTGCCCCAAATAATACTACATATATATAGTCGAACATGCGACAAGAGTATTCTGTGCCTAAGTATTCAAATGAATACCCAGAAAACTTCATGCAATTCCCATGAATTCACCAAATTCCCCAATTAGAACCCAAACATAGTCAAAATAACAAATCTAACACTCAACCCCAAAAAAACTAACAATGAATTCATCAAAAACCAGTACACACCCCAAAAAACTCACCTAATCAAATGAAGAAGAAGAACCCAAAACACGCCGACAAAAACTAAATCGAGAATCCGGCGCTGTTTCTCGAAATCAAAATCCTCGGTTTCTCCGAATATTTCTCCCCCTTTAAATTATTTTGGGCAAAACTGTGAAACGCCGACAAAAAGAAAATACAGGAAGAAAAAGGAAAGCCGATGAAGAGGAATCGTGAAACGCGTGTTGCCGTGTGTTTTTTTGTTGTTTTGATTGTGGCAGCGGTTTGGGGTAGGTTGACCTGTAACCTCCCACAGCTTCTCCACCGCCCGAATTTTGCAAATTGAACGCGACCAAGTATATGTTTTTGTATTCAGAATATTTATGGACCTAAATATAACGTGGAGCTGAAAAGGGATATTCCCAACTCTTTCTTCCATATTCTTTTGTTCTCTGCTTTGTTTATGTCCGACGAGAATAATGCTCGAAAGATAAGCAGATCTTGATAATGAATTCTAGAGAACATTTTGTAATCTTTTTATCATATATAAATTACGAAATATTAATTTGATATTGTTATTAATACATATGTTAAATTTAAAGATTTTTATTATTTTATTTTTTTGAATGTGGGAAAGAAATTATGAGCTGAGAAAAGTTATTGATTATGAAGATGATGTGATAATTAAATAAGGATATTTTGTGGTTTACAGCATTGCAAACTTTTCCTTTATGAAAGTGTTATAGTTTATATCAGACATTCATATTTAATAAACTTATATAGATGATGTGTCATAATTTATATAGAACAGAAAGAGTAATATTCTAAAAAATAATTTAAATGGTTTAATATTATTATCTGTATTTTTTTTTTTTCAGTAGTCCATCATTTCAAAATTTCGATATTAAACGTGCTTGATGTGAAATAATATTAGAATGGATAATCGTCTTATGAGAAAAACGAAAGTATAAAATTAATGTTGATGTGTAGAGCCAATCATCGTCCTTAAGAAACAACATAACGACTTGATAACGAGAATTATTTGGTCATTATAATATTTATCTAAGAACAATGGGTTAACAAAACATTAATCGAGGTTAGAGGGATTCACGATGGCGATTGGTATCGTCGAGTGTGGCCAGGCATCGAAGGTGGTTTCTAACGCCAAGATTTTACAATAGTCGAACTTCGGATTCTAAGTATTTTAGACCGAGGCGGAAGCACCGTATGCTGGGATTTGTGGAATCACCATCAATTACTAGCAGTATTTCTTTCGTCTTGTTTATTATTTTGTTCCATCGTATCATTATATCCATAAAAATATATCTTTATAAATACGAAAGTGAAACAGATGCAAATACATAGCGTGAAAGAAGTACCATTTTGGATAATTTGACAAAAATATTCAGTGAAAGTTTCACTAAAATTTAAGTATTTATTTTAATTTGGGAAAAACGATTTGTGTTGTAACATATCTAAACTTAAAAGTGTTTATTAAAAATCAACCGTCAAAATTAAATAATTGTGATCGATATGTTTTGAGATTTGGACCAACATAATATTACTCTTGATTGATTGACTCTTGTCTCAAGAGGCATTTTGTCTTCATGTTTTAAGTTTGATCGTTGATTTATATTAAAAACATCTAAATTTGAATGTGTCATGTCATATATTCTTCAAGTTCTTTTAATTTTTACAGTTTGCACGAAACTATAATAAGCACATATAATTTATAGTTTGTAGAATTATTATTTACAATTCATGGATGGTAAAAAAAAAATTCCATCCGTCCCATATGCAACACTTTTTATTAGGTCTCAAAATACTTACGTTTTTTATTTAAAAAAAATTATCTAAAAAATACAAAATCGATTAAACTCAGCAAAATATATTCATTATTTTCTCTCACAACTATTATAATAAATATATACACATATATATTTATTTATTAATTAAAATTTATAAGATGAATAGTGTAAAAAAATGAAAATTTTGCCCAATTTACCAGACCTTTGAACCTTTTGTATAGAGGTTCAATGGTTCATGAGTCCTTTCGTTGCTGATTGCTTAGATTGGTGAAGAGATGCTGTTAGGACTTGGTATTGTATGCTGATGTTATTGGTCCTTGCGTGTATCTGCATTGGTATTGTGTGCTGATGTTATTTGTCCTTGGGTGTATCTGTCTGTGAATTGAGCTCAGGGTCATGCCTTTATATGAGAGATATGTCGAGGCTTGCTATTGTTTTGTAACTTTATGATGTTCAGCTATTGTCAAACATTGAGCTTTATTTCAGACCTCTAGATGACCAGTGCTGCCAAAAACTCAGGTATGTGTAAAATGTGCTATCTGAGCTCTGGCTCATCGCTTTCGTATGCAATTTTTGGAGGGGTAAAGTGCATTGGCTTATCCTTACCACTTCTGGATAAATTAAGATGGCAGAAGTTTAGAACTCGTGACCTTTAGCAACACTAGTCTGATACCTTGCCAAGCAAGTTAATCAAGGTAGCTGCAAGATTCGTACTTGAATCTTAGCACAGATTTTGGATGCCTTGAGTCCCAGTTATCATACTCGGGTGAACCTAATTTACAGTGGGATTTGATTACTGAATGTCAGGACTCAGGAGTAGGTTCACGGTTCTCCATATGGCATCACACCATCAAAAGCTTCATTGAGAAAAAATTGGGTTGAGAAGGGCATGTCTAGTTCATGAAATATGATATTTGTAAGAAACCGGGCATTTTCTTCTTCTTCTTCTTCTTCTTCTTCTTCTTGTTGTTTGGGGTCCTATGATGCATCATTATGTGGTGAACTGCTAAATTTGATTTGTATTAACGACTTCCATCATTATGCAGTCTGTCTCAGTAAGTTCGAGAGGGCTTAATTTGGTTTGGTTTCGATAGGAAACATCATTAACATGTATTTAGCACGCATATTTGCTGTTGTCTCTTTTATTTGGTGGTTTGTGAACGGTACCCGGAGAAGGAAGGAATACTTGTGCCCTGTTACCAGGCAATTCCGAACCGAAATACTTGCTAATGGAATATAATATTTGCATTTCCTCAATATACCCTTATATGTTGTCCAATGTAATAAATACATTTGAGAATGAGATTACCCATTTGCTAGTGGTTTTTTTTTCTTTCTGGTTTTTGGTATTTATCCTTCTGTACCAGATTGCTCGAATGCTGACGGTGAAGAGGGAAAGGGAGATTGAAGAGGGAATCGGCAAGAGATTGTCGAGAAAGCTTGACCGTAAATGGAGGAAAAGCATTGTCCCTAGAGCACCTCCTGGCAACCTTGAAAGAAGTATCCGAATAGGTGTGTTGAATGTCGTAACGTGCTATTTCAGGATTCTTTCCCTAGCAGAAGCTGGGCGTCTTTGTATTGTAAGATGATACATCAACGGTACGAGTTTAATTAACTGCAAATCATCTTCATTCCTGAATGCAAGTATGACTACCTTATACATGTTCATTTTCACTGCACAACATTTGCCTGCCTAAGCTCCATCAAGGCTTGATAGGCCTAAGGCGTGATATCTGTGTTTCCCATGCCGTGTAGAGCTAGCGTCACAACAATTGTAGACCAGTGCTAGTGTTGAGCTAGTATGTTCCGAGTGTGGGTTGTTCGCTCATTGAAACGATCTGTGAATTAGGTTTGGAATATCACGAGCCGGATTCTGTCCGTGTCGGCGCTCAATCCACAGAAGGACCTTCTGCATACATACAAAGTCGACATGACCAAGTTATCATCCATTTTGGATTGTCAGCTATAAATTTGATTCTGCCGTCGGCAAAAGTATTTTCCAGCATCTAAGAGAGTAGACCACAAGACGTTTTTCTCTTTAGCTTTGCTCACAGTGAAAAAATGCGCAACAGGCGCATCAGTTTTTGTCAAGCCTGTGAGACTGTTGCTTTCATATGTTTTATTAGCCAGAATACGAGTGACGACCACGCAAAAATTTGCCGTCTGATTCTCAACTGTACATAATGTCAACAGTCCTTCGTCTGATGGAAACAAGTAAACCACATGTGGCATACAATTAGTGCAAGCTAATGCGTTATGGTGGCAACATCGACATGATGTTTTATCGACGATGTCAGCTGAACGTTAACTAATTGATGCTTGATACCTCAAGTACTACCAGGGTTCGCAGCCGATTTTTCACATTATCTAACAACTATTTCGTCATGTTCTGGCAATGAATCGGAATACCCTGCCCTCTAAGCTCCTACAACTACAAAAATAGTGGGATCTCTTCCTCCTTTTTTGATCTAATTCTGATCACTAGCACTCAACTGAGACGGATCAACGCGGAAAATGAATTTCCAATCTGATTAGCACGGACAAATGACACAGTTCAAGACTAAAACAACCTCTCGTACCAAGCTCCATATGCTGATTAGGAAAACAGTTTTTAGCTCACTTCTATGCGTCCATGAAAGAAAAAGAGATGCAAGGCACTTGGCAGACAATAGCTACTAAAAGGGCAGTCTGTATCCTGGATGAGGGAACTAAAAGGGCAGTCTATGGCTTCATGTTCTGAAAATCACACAAGCTGCAGATTGGAAAGGGCATCGAAGGTACTTGTAAGATCCATAATCATTAAGGCACAACCACATTTGGCCATCCGCCACTCCAATGGCGGCAAGAACCATTTCCATTCTGGTGCTCAGCAGTGGCAACTGTAGCAACAAGCGGTGCCATAATACCTGAAACATAAAAGAGAGACGCCTTAACTAACACATCCATCAGCTTGGATCTCCTTTATCTTTCCATTTCTGGTGAAATGACCCTGATGCAGCACCTGTGACCAATAGAATATATGCAATAGGGAAAGATAATTCAAGAAATAAAAATTCCGGTCGGGAATTGATGAATTACTGAAAAGGAATCTTTTGAAGTATATTCAAAGCTTAAGAATACATTTTCTATTACGTATAGGGTATAAAGTCTTAATCGATCAAACAACAAGATGTGAAAAAACAGCTCAATTAAAATGCTTTAGAGCATGTTAGAAAAGGATCAGTTCTACTACACCGGTGACAAAATATTAAGTATGAAAAGAGATGCATCTCAAAGAATACAAAATATAGCGGCATACCACATCAAGGCCTAACATATGAGACGACACAAGGAACAGACATCCTCTCTACAAAGAAATTAAGATTAAGCAAACTACTGAACGACATAAGTTTTCCTAAGAAATCATACGACAGCAATATTCAAGCACAAAATCTAGTCCTTAACCTCCCTCCATGATCAAAGGATGAAAAAACGATAATTGCTCCACAATCCAAATCCAGCTCACACTCCACAAAGCTAGATCCATGTGTTGCACAAACAGACAAACTAAACTTCATAGATGAAAGGCAGCAAATCAAGCACCACCAGTACATAGCCAGATAACAAGCAACCACGGTAAGAATGACACATTACAAAGTTAAATTATAGAAAGAACCAAGCTTACACAGTTGGCAGCTATCATACCAAGGTGACAAATTTTTATAATGCTACAGCACCAGCTCCGGAACTGGGGGACAACTGCTTCAACTTGGCTTGTAATATTACTCCAGCTTCATCGGCTATGGTTTTCTTTTTCGCTGCTACCTGCATTATGCAAGTTACGCATAAAATCTACATCAAATATGAATGATTGGGAAAATATTGATGTTACGTAACAAGCTCGAACCAGCACCTTCTAACGCAGACAGTTTAAAATTAAACCGGTCAATATAAGTTGAAGTGATTTTTAGTAATGTGCATTGTGACTTGTGAGGCTTTAAACGCTTGAAAATAAATCTTTAAAACCTTATTTGAGCACAACAGAGAACACAGGTACACCACAGGAGAGCGCAAACAAATTAGCACGAGGGCCTAGCAATATATAATCCAGTCAATAGCAATTGTTCAATAACTATCGATGCCATCAGAACAGAATCAGCCAGACGTGTATTCATCTTTTGATTTATCAAGAGCATGGGAAAAGGCAGCTGAATTCTACCCTTCTAGGAAGAACCGTCATTAAACCGGATAGGTTGTTGGCAAAATCATAGTACCATTCTTGGTAGATCGTACTAGAAAGGGTTCTCATCATCAACGGACTAATGAAACCCTCAATGTTTTCAGTAGTGCGTCCATTCTATTTTAATGGACGGAGGCTTTTATTTGGGAATTACAATCTGTTTCCAGTACAGTGTATAAGACACTTAGGACCTAGCAACATAGCTATTGGACCATGAGTTTTAGAATTCTGTTCGATTATGAAATTTTTTTTTGCCTAGGCCGAGTCCATAGAGTCTGCTAGTAATGTAATTTTCGGTAACACATGGCTAAAATATACTACCACTAACCAGAGGGTATCATATTTTAGAAAGCTTGAGGTATATGGAGCAAATTCTCGTTATATTGTTTTAGTTTAAAGACAAAAAAAATGAGGAAACTCTGTTATCAAAGAGGCACCACATCAGTAGATAACATAATAACAAAGCAAGGGCGTAAAACTAACATCACCACCAACCATTAGAACAAAGGGACAAGGAACTACTGTACATGTAATAACAAAGTGACTTGAAAGTGGTGTTTGAGACCAATCATAGACGGGTTTTGTGTTTTCTATGGAAGTGTCAGCACACATTGCCATGCAACTTCAAAGATCTCTAAGATGAACATGTAAAGGGGAACCAAGTTATCCCTGAATCTAAAATCAGACATCATTGCGTCATACTCTTCAAACAAGTGGCATTGGCCCTTAATCATTTGTCGTTGCAGAAGTAAATGTAAGGAAGAAACTGGATTAACATACCTCATAAAGTTGTTCGTAATTGGACTTCAGCAAGTTGATCTTTCTCTGACAATAATCTTTTCCTTCAACCATTGTTTTCTGTTCATGCCAGAGTATTAAAAAATAAAATACTAGGGCCAGAAAGAAAGAAACAAAGAAAGGACTAGGATGAGAAATTCATAGAGGCTCATAAGGAAAAGGTGCTTGCAGTTGCAAAGGACAAACAGCATCTAAACAAAATATTGCAAAGTCAGTACTAATGCAAGGGCCGACGAAATTATATAACCCTGCTACATATTTAAGGGGCAGAATGCATCAGGTCAATAGAAGAAGAGATAAGATATCTAGACGCCTAGCCTCCACACGCTACAACCCAAAATGAAGAAAATGAAAAAGTAAAAGGCATAAGCTCAGAGGTAATATGCTAAGCCGAAGTTGCATTCACAAATGCAGGCTACCATTGATCAAAAATCATCACCGAATACATCATTCTTCAAAATGATTTCTCTCTTTAGGATTCATTCAGTCCTTTTCTCAATCATCAACCTACCACATGTCAATGGTTGAAAATTTCCCACTAAGAACACAAGCCGTAAAGTCTATCCCCGTCAATTCTTCAGGTTTCATTTGATACATTTTCAGACAACACTCTCATGGACCTCTTCATCAATCATCATGTGCAAATCTTAACAAAAAGATACTCTTCCTCTAAAAGCCAAGTCGGTGTACGATTTCCTGCTCTAGACTCTGCACAGCGCAAGAGAATTAGAACTAAGTAAGTCAGTCATATGACTTTCCATGTCTATTGAGAATTTTCACCGTGCAACAACAATATCTTAGCTTCTACTACAACAACAGATGCAACCTTCATGACTCAATCTCAGATAAACCATTTTTAAAACGCACCTTCCATTTGTGCTCACAATGCCACCTCTAGGGTTGACGCTCAATTGCTTCTCTCCAATCATAACCAAACAAAATGCTCCACCTTGCTCATCTCCCATCCAATAAAAACCCTATAAACCATGCTTCCTACGCATACACTCAATAACTCCCACATTAAACCCAAGAGCCCCTTCTCCCTGAATCAATACCATCCAAACATACAACAACAATAACCTAGGTATTCCTGTCATGGTCAAGGTCTGCAAACAAAGCAAAGACAACAAAATCCCATCAGGTGCAGAGTGCAGCAACTTCCTATTATATATTTATTACAGATGATGCCCTCAGAAAAGGCTGCTTATCACTGAGCTAACTCTCAAATAATTTATAAACAACACAAATATGAATCTCAATACCACAGTTAACACCAAATTCAGCAGACATCACAAATCACCAATCATTTAAAAATCCAACATCATCAGCAGAGACTCAATTTTCCATTACCTCGACGAAATACCCAGTCCCGACATCGACCAACACCCGATCATTATCATCCAACACTCCCTTAACGTAAAGCGACCCCGTAAGCGGAACCAGTAACTGCTTCCCCTGAGGCCGGAGCGAGAGGTCGTGGAGAGCGGTTGAGGCGAGGTCGAGACGAGCGGTGGCGGTGCTGATGTTGTTGAGGCTGTCTTGGAGGAGATTGACTTCGAGATCTGCTTGTTCTTTGAGGGATCGGAGTTGGTCTAGGGTTAGCTGGTCGAGGTCTGGGGATGCGGTCGAGGGGGCTCCAGGTTTCGCCGCCGCCATGGGAAAGGGTGTGGGACTGGGAAGCGGAAAAGTTATTACTCAGCTTCGCAATTTAATTATAATATTTTTAATATAAAATCTTATATATATATATATATATATTGAATTTATATGTTTTTTATTTTATATTTATTAAAATATTTTTATTCTACACAAAGATTGAATTTGTATGGATTTTAATATAAATTTTTTTTATGATAATAAAGAGAAAAGGATGAATGTATATTTTTTTATGTTAAAAAATTATTATAAAATAAAATTTTTTTTCCTTTTTGCTTATTATGTATAGATAGGACACATTTTTTTTTTTTTTACCAAATCAAAAAAATTATGTGATTGAGTATTAAAATTAAAAAGAAAAATATTGTGTGATTGAGCATTAAATTGAAAGAAGAAAAGAGTAAATTTAGATTTACGTCGTCCATAAAATAGATGTTACAAAAATTATAGAACAGATGGATTAATTATTGAAAGATGATACACATTTTTTTTATCAATTAATTTTTTTTTCAAGCAAACTGTCTTCATGATATATCCTTATTTCTATTGATTTTTTTCCTTCTTAGACGTCAATCATTTTGATCATCCCTTTTAATAAGTTATTTGTTGTTCTTCAACCTCAATCTCCCATGACGCAATCTCAATTCCACCATAATCATCATCCCCTTCTACGACCGATGAACATACTATCAAAAGGAAAGCCTCATACTGTAAGTGGTAGATGTTGAGCCTGATTTAGGTTAAAATAAGGGATCTAATAAACCAAAGATGTATTAATTTAATAGTTCTATAATTCTTAAATCTATGCTATAAGTATTGATTACCAAATGACCTAAGATTCATTAATAAATGACAGCATAATAAATGAGTTATGTTTGTCGTGGTTGGTCACAGGTTTTGTGATTTCCTTACCTTTCGTTTCTCAAAGATTGATATGTTGACATAAAAGACACGCTACCAACGAGGATTCAATACATAACAAAATCCCTACATGTGACATCACCTGTAGACATCTCACGACATGAGACGCACATGAACTCGAGTCAAGATAGATAAGTCGACTATAGAGTTCTACTATAGTACTATTACCTTAATCAAAGCTCCAATCTTCACTTTTTTGTCATCTATATGACGTATTTTCATCAATTAGAACACTGATAATCACCAATGTAATTTTCTTGGGTGATTTATTACAAAAATTTAAAATAATCCAAATTATACTGATAATCTTTTCACGTTTTTTGAAATTTTCTCGGTTTCAATTGAAAAAGGAATTCTCGTGACTTTTGATTTCTCTTACTCAGATCATTTGAGTGGTTCTACTAATGTAGTTACGATTTTAGCATTGAGCAATGGTTCTGTTTTTTCGTTTACAGCATCGTCTATGTGGAAATGCTCTCATTTACATCGAACCCTAACCCCTTGTCACGGTCGTCTTCATCGGACTCTCCCTCCTTTAATGCCCGAAGTTCCAACACGATGGTGGTTGCGCAAGGAAGGGATTAGGCCGGAGGAGGGGAATAGACAACGACGTTGATCATGGATTCGATGGAGTTGGAACCAGAGAAGGAAGGAGAAAGAGGGAGTGTGGAAGTTAAAATTATAATTTTCGAGGAAAAAAATTTCCTGTGTATGTTTTCGTAATATTTGTTGAGAAGTTATATTTTTTGATAATTTATTATTTTTATATAATTAAATCATATAAAATGTTAGTTCAATAATAAATTTTACAGGTTAGTGTTCTTACTATAACAAGTAGTCAACAACATGCTACAGTGTCATTTCAATTACTAATCAATCATTTAAAATTTAAAATTTTAAAAAAATTATTTTAAAAAACATATTTATAATGAAAAATCAATCGCAACAATTAATTATATATTTGTTACATCATCAATCATTTTCTCTGGATTTTATTTGGGGTCTATCCAATGAGAATATGATATTTTTTAAAAACATTACTCAAATGATCTTTCTATTCCAAAGTCTGGTACCTGATTCAAAAAAAAAAAAAAAAGTCTCTTCCCAAAAAAACGTTACATTGTTTTTATTTTTCAAAAAACGTTACTCCAATGTTTGACGTAGGTAAGAAAACAGGGATTGCCAAAAAAGGCAAAACCAAACCAAAATCTGTCTCAGCTAAATTCCTCCCAAACATCTTCTCATTCAATACCATTTTCTCCCCCATTTTCTTTCCATTTTCTCTCCCCTTCTTCTCACCAACAACACCACCAAGTAGGTGAGCCGAAACCGCCGACGACACCACCACCACCACCAATGGCCACTCGCTGCGCCACTTCCGTCCCCCGACCCCCCGCTGCACCTTGGGCGACTCGATCCAATCCAACATTATCTCCACTGATCAATCTCCATTTCATCCCCAATGCGGCCAGCTTGGGTACAGTGAAGGCGAAGGCGAAGGTGAAGGGAGCGAGCCATGGCGGGGTATCGTCGATGGCGGCGGTGCCGAATAACTCGAATTACGTAGTTCCGCTGGACCAGAACGCGTCCTGCATCACCCGGCCACTGGCAGAGATTCTCAGGGATCTGAATAAGAGGATCCCGGAGAATATCGTGAATCAGGAGTCCAAGATCATTTCATGGTAGGGTTTGGGAGTATTTTTTGTGGTGGGATTGTGGTATTGGTGTGGTTTTGGTGAGCTGATATTTGGTGGTTTGTTGTGGTGTGGTTTTTTTGGAGCAGGTATCATGCTAATAGGATGCTGAGCTTCTATGCTCCAGGTGAGATTCCCGGTTCTGATCCCTATGATAGGTCGATGAATTCGTTGTTTGAATTAGGGTTTTCTCGATGGTTAATTGATAGTGTAAAAATGTGCTGGGATCGTGAAGCTATCTTCGGGGTATGGTTGGTGGAATGTTGTTTGGTTTTGTTCGAAATGGCAGTCGCGATTGGTTTGATTATAGAGACATTTGGGGTTGAAGGGATGTATGTGGCGGATGTAAATGGTAATTAGATGAGTTGAGTGAGAGGAACGGAGGTGATCGTCGTTCTTAGTGAGGATCATGGTTGTGTATTGTGCTTGTTGTGGATTGATGTTTCATTAGTGGGCGGTGTGGAAATGTGTTTTATGAAGCTATCCAAGGGTTTTTATGGGATTTGTTGTTTGATTTCTTTGAGATGAGGGTATAAATGGGAATTGGAAGACTTGAGTGAGGAAATGGAGAGGAACATTGTTCTTTGTAAGGAGTTATGGCTTGTTAATCATGCATATTGTGGGGAATGGGGGAAGCTCAGGAGATACTGAGTTATGATAAATAAGGTACTTGGATAAAAGAGCGTGACAGAAAATCAGGGGCAATTCAAGTAATTCCTAGAATCTTATTTGTTATTCAAATGGGTCAGGAACTACAGAACTGAGGGATGATAGATAGTTTGGTACGATCTGTGATCTAGGAGTGGGTAAAACAAGGGGAGGATTGTGGTGCATTTTCTAAGACTCTTTCTGATATCGCGTATCATGTTGATACAAATAAGGCATCAAGTGATTTAAGGTTTGGATGAAAGGAACAATTGGGGGCTTTGTGTAGGACAGTCAGTTCTCATTTCAATTTTGCTTCTGTACTTGTTTTGGGTTTGATGCCGAAGGTGTACCCCCTTTCCTTGATACAGAAATAGCTAGATACTGAAACAGGTAGGTGATTTCAATAGTCATTGAGAAACTAACTCTGCCTTCTGTTGGTGGCAGCTCCCATTTTATCTTGAACTCAATTTTCTTTGTTTCCATTCGCTCTGTTCTTCCTGATCATGCTCCGTGCAGCCTACCACCCTAGTGGGATAATTGGGGTCTTCTTGGTCCCGGTGATGCATGAGGGGATTGATTTTTTCAACGTAAATCATTCTATATGGACTAAGGACCTGTGGTTCTAAACTACATCGTCGTGATCCAGCTTACACTTTCAATTGACTAATTTTACAGTTTCCAACCACAGGTTGGTGCGGAGAAGTACGTGACGTCATATTTTCTGAAGATGGTAATGTGACTGTAGTCTACCGTGTTACAGTGCGAGGATCTGATGGCGAGGTGAGGGTTACTCTCATATGCTTTCCTGTTTTTGCCTTTCTTATACTATTGATTATAAGGTCTACATCGCCATCACACCGTGGAATTTTCTCATTCCTTGGTGATAATCGTTTGGTCTTTTCCCAAATTGAGAGCTTACATCGAGAAGCAGTTACTGATGTTAAATTCATCTGGGTTTAGAGAACTGACTCCACGTCATGATCTCAGATATCATTCACTCTGATAGCTATAGAACAAATAGATCATATCTGAGGAATAGAATTGGATAAACAATGAAACAGTAAGTAGCTTATTTCCACCCTGCCCAAATCAAATGAGGCTACCTACAGTGGTGATCCATGTATCTTACCTTCACAAGTACTAATATTGCACTGGTGATGTATGTCAGAGAAAAATTGTGAGTCCTAGGATTTAGAGTATCTCGTATGTGGCCTTGCTTTTGGTTAGTCTTGAACTCCAGGTGATCACATTTTTCTTCTGCGCACGTGCCACCACATGCTCTTCTGCAACTTTTTTGAGCTCCTGTTCCGAGTAACGGCAACTCCATTAACAAATGTTTTGAAACAGGCCTACCGTGAATCGACTGGAACAGCATCAGGGAAGCACCATGAAGTTGCTGATGCAGTTGCTGCTGCCGAAGAGGCTGCTTTCGTAAAAGCTTGCTCACGGTTTGGACTTGGCCTGTATCTATACCATGAAGAGTAATACATGTCCCTCCTCCCCTGAAACACTAATCATAGGTGTTGCTGCTGAGAATAGCGAAGGCCCTCCTTGTTATTGTCCTGTATGATGAGTAAACTATGATATCCCGTGTAGATGTCCAGTGGGTCAAAATCCTTGAACTTTGTTGTGGCATCAAATATAATCTTCGGATATTCGTGTGTAGTGAATTGTGTTTGCGAGAAACTTGTTCTGGAAGTATATCAAGCCTTGCTTGCTTCTGCATTTTTCTGTTGCAACCGGCTGCATTTTTTAGCTACATTGGTGGTAGGTATTTGGTTTCCAAAATTTCTACATATGGGTATAGTTGAGAGATTAATAAAATAGAAAAATGTTTCATAATATTAGGAGTAGAATTGTAGAACATTTGATTTTTGTTTTTGTTTTTGTTTTTTTTTTTTATAAAGACACTTGGACTTTTGCTATTACTGAACACATATTTTGAGGAGCATAAGATAACTTAACTATGTTTAAATAATATTTTTTGTGTTTCAGATTAAATTACATTATAAAAAGGTCATTAATATTATCTTCTTATTATCCCTTAATAAATACAATACTACAAAAAATGACACTATTTAATTCATAGTTTGATTAGTTGCGTTGTAATATCAAGCGGTGTTCGATTGATCCTCAACCACCACGGTCGCGATTAACGTTTTATGTTGAATTTATAAAAATCGATAATTGATTGTGCTGTTGTATCGATCAAATTTTATCTCGATAAATTTTAATTGATCCAACGTTATATTTTTATAGGACAAAGAAAATATAAAAATATAAAAAATAATAAATTACAAAAGATATTATTCCATCTCCAATCATTATAAATATATAATACAAATGTAGAAAATCTTTTGGTTAGTCCTCCACGTGTCATTTTCTTATTGATTAATAGTTATACACATGTCTATATTTTTTTTGGTTTAAACATATTAACTTTTTATTGATTTATATATGATTATTAAAAGTATCATTATTAGTAAACATATGAAGGATTTGAGTTAAATTATTAAGAAGCATAATCAATTTGTTTTAACATTAAAGACAACCATATTATATCAAGCCTACATGAAAAAAGAGTAAAACCAAATCTAAAATAGGAATAATATGAGAGTTTACGATAATAAGTGAACTTAAAACGTATTTATATCGGATGATATAAAACGACTATCACCGGTGTTGATCTAGTTATAATAAAGGTGATCAAGTATGATTGAATTAAACAAATGATGTTTAGTATGACTGGATTATGAAAACTAATTCCACATTAGCCTCATTAACATGATTATATGATTAATCGAGGAAAAAATTGACAGTGCTGGTAGGTCACCGAAGGCGAGTAGCAACGCAGGCGATCGACAATTAACTGAATATCATGTATCCATTAGTCAAATAACACACATGATTGCATCCACCACATATCATTAATTGGCGATCTACATCACTACTACGACCATCTAGTCAATATAATTTGAGGATGTGAAGGATGCAGTAAATGATTAAAATATAATTGTTATCTTTTTAAAATTTAATAATTTAAAGCAACTTGATTTTGATTTTAAGTAAATCAACCTATCAGAATAAACAATAATAGTTAACTTGACAACATCAACGGTTTTTTTTCCCTCCATATAATATCTTTAAATGATTTTAAGTTGATTTAAAGCAACTTGACCTTCCATAAAATACCATTTTTATGAAATAACATGTTATTATGGTGGTTATAAGGATTTGTGACCTTTCTAGATAATGCACTGGAGACGGTCCCTTCTTCACTCAGTTTCAATCGTTTTCCGACACAAAATATCATAATACCGCACTCAAGCAAATGACACCTCCAAATGAGTTCAGATTTTTTTTCTTCTTATTTATATGAAACAAATAGAGGAGACCATGTTAATGTGATTAAACTCCATGCAAATCGATTTGATCAAGTCGAGTAGTCCAAACCGGAGATATGGAGACAAGCTTCAACGGATAATCCTTACCAGCTTGGTGCTGACCAACGTCGAAGAGTTCGACGACATGTTGTAGGATGTCGTTGTTATAGGACCTATATTTTGAACTTGAACTAACCCTAAAATTTTTTTCTGCCTTTTCTCGTCTATTGCTTCGATATATAAAACAACGATCCTCGTAAATCTTGTTCACTAGGTTTTAACTTTTATGTTTATGTTGAATCATAAATTGTGGTAATGGGGCATTCTCCTGTTATTTATCTGATTAGAGTTTTGAATTATTCATTGTTGCTAAAGGTGGATTGTGACCTGTCTAGATAATGCATGGGTTGTACAAGACCAGTGAGATCTCGAGCAGCGGAAAAATGCGTTACCATGGTCATTCATGATCTGCACAAAGCAACACATTGGACCATTAGTGTAATCAATGACTTCTAAGAAAAACGCAACCTTCAAAGGAGTAATAGATTAACAAAAATTCAACCGTGCCTAAGATGAAATGTTTCATATTAAATTGTGAGTTGTGAGAGATGTTATTATCATTTCCAAGGGTTAAGGATTGACTTAATATAATAATTTATACGTGTTGTATTTAATAAGATAGTCAAATTTGTTCTAGTGAATGTGTGAGTGAGAATGATAAAAAATAATGATGATAGGATGAGTTAATATGATATATTTTTTGTTATTTTCTTTTACAATGTAAATTTAGATATTTTTTTTTCATAACTTTATTTTTCAATCATACAAAAAATTTTTTCCATTTTTTTTAATTTCTAACCATACAAAAATGATGTAAACAGTTTGGGATAAACTAAAATAACAAAATGATGTAAAATTTATTGAATTGATGAAATGTAAAAATAAGGATATTTTACTAATTTTATATAAAAATTATTAAATAAAAATATTAATGTAAATAAAATAATAAAAATATAATAAAAATTTGAATGAAAATGAAAAGATATTTGTTTTCGTCATTTTTTTTTTTCAAAAATCAAATAGTTGCAAAATAAAAAAAAAAACTTTCAGAACCCATCACTTCCATCACTTCCTTAATCCTCCACCACGACCATCATCACCACTTCGCCCCTCTCCCTCTCCATTTCTCTCAACAATGGAGTCAGCCACCGCGCTTCTCCCTCATCGAATCTCTCCACCATCACCACCAACCTTCCCACCATCCACTCCGTCACCTCGCCTTCGATTCCGCTCCCACTCAATCGTCGCCGCCGCCGCCGTCTCTTCTCTCGGCCGGAATCCTTCACTTCTTCTCTCCGTCGTCGGAAGAAGACGTGGTTCTGTTGCTCCGAGAGTTGGTTCGAGGTGCGTGGTGAGATGCGGTGTGAGGGAGATTAGGGAGAGCGAGTTCTCGGGAACGGTGTTGAACTCGGACCGGCCGGTTCTCGTTGAGTTTGTGGCGGACTGGTGCGGTCCGTGCCGGCTCGTCGCTCCCGCCGTTGAGGCCGTGGCTCAGGGATTCGTGTGGTTCTCATGTTCTGATTTCAGAGTTTCGGTTCTCCATTGTTTAATTATTCTCCGAGTCTCGGATTTGACTTGCGGGTTGTTGTGAGTTCATGAATCGTTTCTCGTTGGTGAAATTGTCGCAGTCGAGTATCTTTGATTACGATAGGATTATGTACGGTGAAGATAATGCGAAATGTTCGTGTAATTGCGAACCGATAACCTAGAGTCGTCGTCAATTCGTTTAGTTGGATTGCGAAGATGGAGAACTCATCGATCGATTGGTGGTTGTGAAAAATCCTAGGAACTGGCAACGTGATGAAGGATTGTGGAACGTGACTCGTATTTCGTTTGATCCGTTTCTTTTTTTTTTTTTGGGTGGAATGGAGTTGTGGAAGCTTTCTTTGTGAATCTTCTCGTCTGGGAGGATTGATGCTAAGGATACTTAGGCATGGGATAGATCGAGGAGTTGCCTGTTTTGTTTATTGATCAAATTGTGGATCTATTTTCATGACAAAAGAGAAGATGATGGATGTTGATAAACCTAGGGTTTAAAGAATGCCTATGACATCTCTTGCAAGCATATGAATGTCTGTTTCAGAAGAAGTGTGAAAGATGATTGGCATTTGCACTCAATTACATTATTTACGGACTAGTTTCCCGAAAAATAAAATAAAATACACGTACAGATTGATGTATGGTTATGGGTGAATGCCCGCTTGTGGGTAAATGTCCTCTTTTGTTTAAAGTTGCACACCATTGCCATGGATTTGCTGTTCCTATGAGCTGTGGTTGGTGGAAGGTGTAAGGTCTCATCAATCAAGTAAGGGCTAGGAATGCCCGGAAGAGGGATGCCTTGCCTTGAGTTCTGAAATGAGAAGTGTTGGCTTAATAATCCATCAGTTATTGAATCGAGAACTAGCGAGTTTATCATTAGAAGACCTATTGTTTAATCTCTTGCTTACTTCAGTCCCACTTTGAGAAAGCCGGAGCGGGAGATGATTGGCTCTAGGATTGATATTCTTGATAACAGTTTCTGTTTATAATGGGTGATAGCAGTAGAGCTGTCATGGCTTGTTGCCTCTAAATGCATGGAAATCACTGTCTTTTCTCTCAGCTTCAATTAGACATGGTCTGTATCTGACGTGTCTTTATAGTTAATTTAAGCTCGAAACTTTGAAGGACTTATGAATCTGTAAATGCCATATCTCACTATGTTTGCTTGGTTTGGCACAGTATAGTTTGATTGATAAGTGTTCTTCCTCTCTGACGAGTATTATGCATGACTTTGCAGGAATATGGGGATAGATTAACAGTGGTAAAAATTGACCATGATGCAAACCCTAAGCTGATTGAGGAGTACAAAGTTTATGGGCTACCAGCTCTGATTCTCTTCAAGGATGGGAAGGAAGTTCCAGAAAGCCGAAGAGAAGGTGCCATCACGAAAGCAAAGCTCAAAGAGTATGTTGAGTCCCTCTTGAATTCTCCATCTGTTGTATAATCCTGACAACACGGGGGCAAAATTTTCCAAATCCGGAGGTGATATTTGTTGTTGCGGAGCAAAATCTATGCTCTCTCTCGGTTTACAATCCCCATATCGCCATCCAGTTCTTATTGATCTGCACAAAATTCTACGTGTGTATACTATACATGCCACTACTCGGACTATCTGTAACCTTTTACAATTACTAGAGTTTCAAAAGGTTAAAAGTTGCTCAATTGCTGACTGTGTTGCCATGCCACAAGATGTGTTCTATGGGCTTTGCGCTTGTGAGAAGTGGCACATTCAAATTCAATCATGGCAAAAGAGAAGATACAGGCGGGCAACATCTATTGTGGCAAAGCACGAGATTAAGATGAAATTGTGCGATAGCGTAGTCTTCAGAAGCAACTGTTATTACTGACATATACAATAACAGAAGTTCAGTCCAAAATAGGAAGCCGGCATTGGAACTATGCCCAAAATACCAAAAACCTCACAACATAAACTGCAAGTGTGCTATACGCTGCCAAAAGACAAGCACTGCAAAACCCATAGGAGCGATCTTGTGAGGTAATGCGGCTTCGAATGGTCGGATCAGCATTACTAGGTTCCTCCGATACAGTACTTCAAACTTCTAAATATCATAAGACGAGTCTAAATATCAAACTTCAAACTTAGATTGGTGATGTTGTCACTGGGAGAGATCAAAAGCTGCTGACATAACCATCTTGCTAGCTGTACTTTTCACCTCTTGTTTTTGGAACTTCTTTGTCTTCCGGTTTCCTTTCTTTCCGTTCTTGATCTCCGTGTTATTCTTTTTTTTCGACCTCACCTAGGTCCTTGGGTTCCTCATCAACCTCAGATTTGTTTCCATCCTCGGAACTAGCAGGGATCCTGCATGTAAACAGCATTTCAAACGACATGAATTTCATGTCATGGGGCTCAACCCAAAAGATTATGACACTTTTAGTAACGACGCAGTCTTTAGGAAAACCGATGACAATATGAGTCCCCAGCGCCCTTAACTTCTGATGGGAGAAGTGTCAAACAAAATTCTGCGCTCGGAACAACAGCATATGCAACAGGAAGCATTAACTTCGGCTTACCCAAGAAAAGGCTGCAGATACTCAATTGCCGTCTTCCCAGCATAAAGGATCATTTTCTTCACCAGTAGCAAGAAACATATGGTCGTGTAACCAAACGCCAAGAGCAGAAACCATCAGAACATGTACAAGTATGCAGCGGACACAAAAAAGCTAAATAGCTGCTTCACGGACGCCAGAATCATACGATGAATTTGGTCTTTTGTGGAAAGTTTTCGATATGGTGGCGCATATGCGACTTTACAGGTTGAAACATACCTCTAACTTATCCTCTTTAGCCCGGTGGTTTTCAGGCAGCACGCAAAACTCCTCTGACAAGCAGATGCACTCAGGAATATTTTCAGGAGAGACAAAATCCAGTGCGACCTTGATGCATGACTGTTGAAAGAAATTCCATAGGTAGATGAAGAGTGAATTCCAGCAAACAAGCAGCTCAACTTCAAGGTCATCTTTACATAGTCTACCAGAGCATTCACTCGCGACGCTTCTATGTTACTGTCATTTTCACTGCACGAAGCTTGTTTCAGACTTCTAATATCGGTAGTCCTGGTCCGGGATATCTAGGTACCTAGCAAAGCATAAAATACGTCAGAAAAAGAAATCACCTTCAAATTTCGGACTTGATGTGGGCACCCAGCAGGTATAAACACTGCTTCTCCAAGCTTTTGAATGAAAGTCCATGGCTCAATCCCTGCATACGGGCAACAGCTTGTGAAAAAGACAGCAAAACACAACCACTGATAAAAAGAACACTCACCGTATTCATCAGACCACTGATTAAAAGAACAATCACCATATTCATCTTTCAATCTCTTCTTGTGATCCTTGGTCAAGTACGATGTCTGATCATGGATTGGATGGACAACCTACAAGCACAAATAAATACGTAAATCACAAAACTACATGACTACAAGACGACAGATGAATCCTAGACATGAACCCTCCAAATAAGGGTTCAATACCAACCTGGCTATGGTTCAGGTTAGTTGGATTCAATACATTCAATGCACCAGATAATGTCATTCTTGATTCTTCACAGTATAAGGAATCATTGAGAAACAGCGACAGCAGATCAGATGTTGGAAGGCAGAAGTATACCTGCTTAAGAGGATTACAGTGTATGTCTCTGAACTCCTTGAAGTGCTTCTTTAGGTATGCTTCCAGCTTAGGAACATCTTCTCTCCGGAAGATGTCCCAAAGAGCACCAACTGCCTCCGATTCCAAGACTTCCATGTTATCATCCCATCTATCCAAAGAGCACCACCCCCTGCCTGAATCATCATTTGGTACATCACTATCGTTTTTACCACCAGCATCAGATTTTCCCTGATTTGCACCAATACCAAATATTTCTCTTTGGTCATGCTTAAAGTGTTTCTGCTTTAGGTTTTTTTATCGCTTTTGAGTTCGGTGGCTGTGAGGGTTACATCTCTTGTATGTGTCAAAATATTCACCTGTACAATCAAAAACTCAGAGGTGCAGAGTACAAGTTCACAGTAATTCAGTTAAGTCTCAATACAAGGAGGCATAATATACTATGGTATTTTCCACCGAAATCCTACAAAAACGTACATGATATAGAATCAAAGAAGAAGAAGAGCAGCATATTATACTAGAAAATTGAATTTTACAAAATTCAATAAAGCAGTCTAGACCTTACATCTTTGTTGCACACAATATAAACATTTCAGTCACAACTGTCAGCATCTTGTTCGAGTCGTAGATTACAAGTATGAGAACAGGAAGCACTCAGGTATTCAAACATATGGCTTTTAATGAAACGAAAACCATATGTGAAATTTTTTTATGAACATCACCCAGATAATCTTTGATAAAAGCACACACCACAAATTCTAGTGAAGGCCATCTTGAAAAACTTAAGGACCCTTAAAAGCAACTCAGCCTTAGCATTGCATCTTTTCAAGTGATTCAGATCAGTTCTTATATCCCTTATCCGCAGATCAGTTACTATATCATTTTCTACCTATAGCTTGGACACAGGAAGGTTTGCATAACCAAATCAGGGTATGAATGAGATAACATAATTGAATCCCCAGTAATGAAATAACTGAAAAATCATCAAGAGATTGAAAGAAAACATAGATATACTATAACCAGAACATCTCGATGAAGGCTGGCGAGTGTGACAGAATTTAAATGGCATATAGCACCAGAAAACCTCATAAGAGAAATTTAGAAGCATTTTAAGAAAGAGTACATACTGCATCTGACATGTCACAATGAAGCTTGGTCACAGAATCACCACGGTCTAGCTCCAGTGGAACTCAATAAGCTATGTAAGTCTTTGGTCCCATGTCAGGCTTCAAGGATTTTTCAGGCAACATTGTAGCAAGATTAGTAACTCCCTGTCGAGGATGAGTGTACTCCTTAAACGGAAGTGCCTTAATAAATTCCAGATAATGTCGTGGCAGGCGTTTCTCGAATTCAGTAGAAGGTGGCAAGTCTTTTAATTTTAGTGATTGAGGCCATCCTATACGGTCAAAGTTTACTTGAGGCCGTTTACTGTCAGGCTCAACTTTTTGATAATCAGCAAAAAATTTACGTATGTTGATATCAACCTGCCATCATAGAAAATTTAGAACGTCAGCATTCTTCCAACAATAAAATCCGGACATAGCCTCCAATCGGGAAAATGCATGTGCATTTGAAAAGAAATTTTAAAATAAGTACAATAATACACAATGCAACACAATAGAGATTGCATAAAAGAAGTAATGCTAATAAAATAGTGTGGTGAATGGCGATGTATCAGCATTAGAGCAACTGCTGATGATGGATTATGTCTTAAGATAGTATAGGAGATCATAGAATCTCAAGTTGATGTGTTGTAGATAGTATAGGAGATCATAGAATCTCAAGTTGATGTGTTGTACAGTTTCCCCTTTTACAGCTGAGTGGAAATTTGCAGTATTCGGCTACCTGCTAATTACTACTTCTGTCCCACATAAGTTGAAACTCGTTACTTTTACTACTGTTCCGCACATGTTTTTAGGAGCATCATCATTCTATTAAACGATGCACCAAAATTATCTTTTGGACATTCGAAGAAAGTGCAAAACATAAACTACAGAGTTTTACATGACATTTTTACGTAAAACAATATTTGATTGTCCCGTGGCACGAATCAAATTTACCTTGAAAACAACAAAAGCTTGACAGAGGAAGTAGTATACACTAGTAAAACTAAACAATTGGTACTGTGTTTTGAAACTTACCTTCCAATAATTATACATTGAAACTTAAAAATCAAAACGTTAAGAATAAACAGATAGAACAGGATGCCATTCTTCTGAAAATCAGAAGCAGCAAGGGGGGAAATTTGCACCAACTACACAAATGGGAAATAATAATGTTAAAAAACGAAGTGGTATATGATAACAGATGAGATTGCCTTATGATTCTCTATGCTATCTTTGGTGTGGATATCTAACCACGTTTAAATATGTGGCACATGATACTAAAGCACCTCTAAGGATCAATATTCAAGATGCATCAATGGAATGCTTTTATTTTCAATAGGCATCACATGCAGTCAGGTATTAGAAGGGAGTAGAAAACTAACCTCACATCAATCCAAGCAATCAATTGCTTTCACCTGTAAAAATTGAGGTTCTTTCTTCTTAACGTGTTTCAACTGGTGAAAAGCACGCCACATGACCATAGACTCCCAACTCAAACCAGGGGTGGTTTCAAGAACACCGCGCACGATGACTGGCTCTGCCCTGGACCAATGCCACTGGAAATGTCCTAAATCTTCAGGTTCAATGTCAGAAGCAGCTGGATAATATAAGTAGTTATCGCTCGAATTTTCCCGGGAAGCAACTTTCCTTGAATTACCATTGACATTGGTGTTATGATCCACGGAACTGATACAAGAGCAGCATTGGAGCATAAACCTTGGATGCATAATTAACTTTATCACTTGATACTAAAGCTTCTGATTCAACAACTCTGAAACATCTAAGGGAAATACTCATGCTAGTTCAAGCAGGGAACCGCCACAACCACCAAGATCTGATGGAGGGCATGGAATGCTGCCATCTTCATTTCCTTTCCATCCAACCTTTGGATCAATTTAACTTCCATTTTCAGCTCCTAGATCACCACCTTCATCATGTAAATTTACCCCACGCAATGTCTGCATTGCAACCTGAGCCATGCTACCATCATTCTTCGCATTGCGACCAACTGGTTGATTAGTTTGTTCATTCAGGACTTTCTCCGTCTACAACCGCTTCACTTGCTGAAATTTTCTTTTTGCCAGAATGCTTAGAAGGCTTGGCGACTTTACAGGGTAGGTCTGCTGTCTACTCCATGCAAGTAATTGAAGTCCCTTTCTTCATATTCGACTATCATATCCTTAGCACCACCTTGAGGATCACCAGCACGGATCTCATGACAGCAAGACACAAATCATACGAGCATGGCTGACAACTTCTGAGGAGATAGGAAATAGATGTTTTACAGTAGTTGCTGTGTGAGAAGATTATGATGATTAGAATTCCAGCAAAGAGAACGCGTAAAGATAACACTTTAACCCAAACTCAGTCAAGATTTTACCAAAACATGCGCTCATCCTCCTCGCATTTAACTTCCTTTATTTCCAATTCTGAAGCAGCCAGGCCTAACAAAAACAAAAACAAACCAACCATTAACAGGGGTGATAGTCAAATCCTGCAAAGAGACCTCATGTCTGAAATGCCTATTTGTTGCAGTCTTGCAGAATGTATATTCAAGATGCGATTTAAGCCCAAGGATTGGATTGAGAAGACCTCGAATCTTAGCCTCAAAACTTTTCTCCATCAATTGTTCCTCATTTATTTCCTTCAGATAAGGCAAGACAGCTTGAAGCAGGTAAACGAAGTTCCACAATTTATCATCTTCAGTCATCTTTAGTCCTGCTTCTTCCTCAATCAACTATAATCATATCTATTAAACCTTGCACACGAGTCATATCAATCCCAAACGAAACCTGATAAATACAAGTATATGACATGCTATGACAACTAACTTTGGGAAGCCCTCCATCCAAACGCAGGCAAACCTTGCAATTGCAATTACAACGGCAAAACGGGCAACACTCGGCTATTTCCTCTTTGGTCATGTGTGGGTACATACAAGTATCAGTGTATGTTAGTAATACGAATCCCACAAGGAAACTTTGCACAAAGATGGATCTGGAAGTCATTTCGAGTACAAAACTATACAAAGAAAACTATGCATAGGGAGATAAACCTCACATAGGATCCACATTCAATTAATGAAATTTAAATTAATATCATGCCACACACACCAAGAACACCTAATCATTGATTGACCACTAGAAACAATAAGAAATTCAAATCAACCTTTATTCCTCGAGGCATGATTTCAAAGAAACTAAAGAAAGTTCAAACACACTCTAATGTTTAAGGATTAACAAGATTATATTGGCCGTAATATCTAGTTTGATCTTTTATTGTAGAAGCAGAAAAACTTTCTGGTGTTCTTGCCATTTTTCTCTTACCATCATGAGCTTGTTTTTCAAAAAATTTTACAAGAAAAGATGAGGATTAGCTTCAGTTACAATCATACACAAGAAAGCATTGGATACATTTTCTTGTAAGATAAGTTACTTTGCATTCCCCATAAACATATTTAGCCCTCAGACTCGGCTAACATCAGAGAGACAAAAATAACAGTATGTTGGAGAGATCAGTGAATACCAAGCTTCTATATAGTGGATACAGTATCTTTTCGGCGTTTTTTCACAGGCACTGCACCGAGCCACATCTTTTAGAGTGTACTGGCGCTGATGGCACATACCGAAGAGATCTTTATTAACCTACAAAATCCATAGAAAATCAGAATCACAGCACAAATATAGACATGTAATCAACAAACAACACTATACATAGCATAAGATCATTATATTCCCATCTTTCATCTCACGCCTCACACGTTCCCGTTCAGCATGCTTCCCACCATAACCAATCTCATTCTTCACAACACCCTTTTCTCCAACCTGCCAAGATCATAATACTCAAACATTCACAACACGCTCAAGCCACCATCATATGAATACAACAATCCATATACGCAACAATGCATATATACCGCAATCTCGTCTTTCTCCCCGCTATCAACCCTACAGCACCCCGCCTCGCCATCCTCCCTACACCTTTTCCCATTCTGAACCAAACCCTTCGTCTCGTCAGTCCTCGCCGCCTCATCATCATCCCCAACTTCACCACCCACATTATTTTTACCCACCAAGTTCTCAACTTTCGTTTTCTTCACACCCTTTCCCCTTCTTCCTCTCCACTTCCTTTCCCTTCCCTTCACTTTCCCTATTCTCCTCACCCATTTTACTCTTCTCCCTCAAAACCCTCTTCAATCCCACACTTTTCTCATCCCCTTTTGAGTCCTTTTCCTTCACCATCTCATTTTCCTCCCCAGTGGGTTCTTGATTCTGTTTCTTCTTGGTCCTGCAATTGCTTGTGCTTGAAGGTCCTGCCATGATTCTTGTGTGGTGGAAGATGAAAAGATTTTTATGAGGAGAAAGCTGATGGGTTGTCTTGGGATTCGGGGAATTTTGTAATGGAGATTTGAAAAGTCCCGCCAAAACCGTAGCTATGAGCCTATAATGATTGTGTGTTGGCTGAGATTCGAGATTTTGATTTGATGTGTGAATTTTGGTATACTGTGGGAAAGAGAAACAGGTGTTTCTGAGAATAGACGACTATAGAACAGCGGATTAGGTCATTCTTCACCCTAACTTGGTTGTTTAAGCGATATGATTTGGATATCAATTTCGTAGGAGTATTTCCATTCAGAGATGACCTTGTAATGCCTATTTCAAAAACAAGGAAAGGAAACAAAAAACTACTTCCACTTTCAGACAGAAAAAGGCAGCACTCCAGACGCTCTAGCATCATACAAAATATACAAGCATCATTCTTACAATGAAAAGAGGCGTGGGCAGACTAGACTCCATCGTGCAAGAAGCAAGAGGGCTACTCCAAGACAAATATTATAGATTACAAAAATAGTCTTGACACCATGAAATATTATTAGTGAGCAAGAAGGTAACCCTTCCCTGAGCTTCTGGTTATGGGCCTGCTCATCCTTTTTGATAGTCTTTCCATTCGCTGGACCTCTCTACATCACAATTAACAGTTCTGTTCTACCCCTTGAGCTCCTGATCTTAACTTCTCAGACTGAGATTCAATTTCTTGGATGTCCAGCTCGGCATCCTCAGAGCTTTCTGTGACATGTTCATCAAGCTTTCTCTTTCGACCTATTTGCTGCTTGCTGTGCCTCGGCTCTCGATCAATATCTGATGGATGTTCTCTTTCATCACTGTCCCCATCTGCATAATCAGAACTTAGTGCACCTTTTTTGACGATCTTTCTCTTTTCAGATCCCTGCCTTCTGGACTTTCTAGTATTCCGTTTCTTCATCGTCCTTGAATTCTTAGGACCAGAAGGTTTACTGCAAGGAGAAGATCTGGTCAAGAAAGTTCTTCAAAATTGGTGCATGCACACCACCAAAAAGGTTTTGGTATCTCCAAGACTTGAAATCAATTAAGTTCAATATGTATGTGATTCTCAAAGCGGATGCGCAACAGGTCCTTTTCATAAACTGCTACCCAGTTTATTGAATAGGTAAACATCTATAGAAGACTTACGATTTACGACCCTGGAGAGCATCTACAGCCTCTTTCACAGCATGGAGCATCATTTTCTTGATCTGAGACAAGCAAAGCACGAGAACTGAGTAAACCAAACAAGGTGGAAGAAAACATCATATATGCTCAGCAGAAATAAACGTGACCCATGGGTTTACATCCAGCCAACAGGCCAGAAAATAAGGCTGCCTCCCGTTCCAGGCAACTTTAAGAAAATATATAGAAGTTGACCATACCTCTAATTTATCCTCCTTAGCTCGGTGTTCCTCAGGCAGTTGACGGAACTCCTCGGTCAACCGAATGCACTCAGGGACATTTTCAGGAGAAACAAAGTCAAGAGCAACCTTGATGCATGACTGTAGATTAAACATAAAGCATCAGCGACTGAATTTAGAATGTATGGCAAAGATGGCAAGAATGCTACAGAAGAAACTAACAGGGATAAGATGTGTGGACAAGAAACTAGAGCATTTTTACCATACTCCCTCAATTTGGAGCATACCCGTGTAAACTCCCAACCCATGCAAATCATATTGAAATAGATGGCGTACTAAAGCGTTCATGATATCTTCGTGTGTTAGAGCATTCGTATCAGAATCTTTAACGCAAAATCTCTACTTTTTCAATGCTTTCCATTTTTAATTATACATAATGTTACAATATATTTTCACTTTTACCTATAAAATTGCAATATGCTACGTTAATGTTATATATTTGCCGATTATCTCTACCTCACATTACATTTTGTTTTACAAATTTTTAGACATTCTAATATTTTTTTAACAGCTTGTCTACTTTTTCCCACACCATTACCTTTTTTCCCTTTTATAGAATCTCTATCTTGCAAGTTCTCAATTCCAGTCATTAACCTTGTTACATTCAGCAAGTTCTTGATGATAATCATTCCTTACTTTATGAAGGAAAATGATAGTCAATCTTAATGTGCTCAGTTCATTCTTATTGAACTAGATTTACAATGTGCTCCGTTCATTCTTGTTGAACTAGATTTACAATGTGGTGTGATTTCAAGACACATATCTTAGAGTGGACCTTTTCTATTAATTTAAGTTTTTGATAAAGTTGGTTCACTACGAAATCAAAATAGGCCTGTCTCAGGTTTAAAACCTTCTATTCTTCATGTTTCAGACCCATGTGTCTTCGGATGAAGAACAGAGGAGCGTTAAGATACGTGTCATAGTAGGCCATCAACCACCCGCTTTAAGTTTTTGGAGGAGTTGTTCACAACACAATGCTCGCAAGGTATCATAATATAGATGCATCCACTTCATGGAATACCTCCAGCGGTTTAATTCCCAAGCAAAACAATAGGTAGAAGGTTGCAAGCATTTTTTCCCTCCTACGTGCTACTTTAAACGATAATCTTTGACATTGATTAAGTCGATCCGCGGTTGAGATACATACCCTGATCGAACTTAGTGGAACACAACTTTGGCTTAACTTATATTCATCACCCTTAAGGAATTCGTGGAAAAGAAAGGGCGGGTAGGGTTGTCTCAAACTACATTCAAAATCCTCAACTTTGAGACAAACATATGAAGTACTCTGTCCATACCACAAAACTTGCAACCCTTTGACCATGCGTATTTATCGAGGTCAATTTTGACCCGTGTTACACCATGATTAAATGATATTATTTGTAAATTTCTCGTGTAATACTAATGATAGCTTATATCGTGTAGTTCAATCTGTGATGCTTTTCAAAATATTTTTACATCGTTCAATGATTAGAAAACAATCTCTCTATTTTATCAAAAGAGCAAACCACCTTTTCCTGTTGTTAGTTTGCCTTTCCTTGTTCTAGAAAACTAAAAACGACACCAAATGTTTCTCTACATGGAGAAACAAGAAGAATAATGAGCATAAATAATAGTTACGGAAATGTAAGTACAAGGTTCGAAAGGGATGAGATATAAGTAGTTTCACTCTTACTGTATAAAGAGACAAATAAAAATTCAATAATCCACGTTATTCGTCAAGAACATGGACTTGGGAGGGTGAGAGAGTATGCAGTCTTGCCCGATTGTATTGTAGAGAAATGGTCTCTTGATATCCTCAGAAAGTATCAAATCCCTGCTCACATGGCTAGGGCAAAGATTGTTTATCCATGTGTCAAACCTTTTTTTTTTTCTTGACTAACAAAAGCCACACGAAACAAGGGCCAGATAAAGAAGTGATTTCTGCAACCCCCTCTTTTTTTTTTTTTTTTTTGCTTAACTTTATCATACAAGAGTCTCAATCCTTTTGCAACAACCAAAAGGAATGGTCGGACTTTTGAACATCACATTGAAGTTAATGATGCCAATCTTTTTATTACCTAACACCACCATGAACTCAGAACTGTTCAATGCATCCGCCGAACCGCAATGAACCTCCTATACTTGCTTGCGCCCTATGACCTTTAACTTGGTCACAAGGACTCCAACTCCTCCATAAAAACATATTCTTTGTTTAAGGCTCAACCCTTCACTTATGCACGTTTCAAACTCCAACTCTACCATTGAAGCATCCTTTCTTTTCTTACCCGCCCATATCTTCCTTGATGTAATGTGCAACCTATTATGGGATTGCTACGACAATAGTTAGCAATATCACCCATCCATCATACACTATCATCAAAACTGACTTCAGGAGAGATTCAATTCTAGATAAAAACAACCTCTTCGTTTATGAGATAAGATTTATACTCATCCTGCGTAAACAAGAACTCTTGTTGTTGGACAAGTTGACAATTCATATAATATCAACATAAGAGCAAAGGAAATATAGGGTGTAAGGAAGACATAATGTACACAACCTTAACCCTATCATATATTTATAACAAAAAACTATTTTCTGATTTCCTGAGTGGGTGTCAAACCCTTGATCACTTGGTTAGGGGCGGAGTTCCTTGCCACCGAGCTAACCCCTTTTGATAATTTCATATATCAACATGCCCTTTGCAAATACAGAAGATTTTTCAATCAAAGTCATGAAATGAATGTTTTTCAAAACAAAAAAACAAATGAATAGTAGAGTTGAAGTGCATTCAAGATTGGTCCGATGGAAGGCAGAACCCAGAACACATAAATTCCTCATACTTCAAATATGTGAAGTCTCATACCTTGCAATTAAAACAGTAACAGCCCACCACGCTCCGCGATCCTAATGCCCATGCGTCGGGAATTGCACCAACTCTTCCTAGCCCCGCACGAACTCTACAACATCGACGTCACCATCCACACCACATAATTACAACTGGGAGGTGTGATGGATTGCACTGGTAAAAATTGATATTGGCCTTGGGAGAGAACCCAAAAGACTAATCGAATGGAGGAATGCGTTCGAGAACCAAAGCACACATAAATCCCATGTTCTCTATGTGGGAACACTAAAAGCTTGGTACCAAGTGTGAACAAAGTAGAACGCTAGATCATTCGTAAATCTGAAAGACATAGAACAATAAACAAGCTACGGACACCTTTCTATGTTGGCTTTGTTGAGAAATCAACTTTGTCAAGAAAAAAACTGAAATTTTGTTGTAGAAAACCAAACATGTGAATTCCTTCATTACTATAAAAGCATGGACAACGCACAACCTAACCAGGCAACCACATATCAAGTACAAAACAAATACCCCCTTCATCCTATAAAAAAAAAATAGGATCTATGACGTAAGGCGCTGTACCTGTGTCTAATATGTAACTGACCCCGATATGCGGAGGACATACCTGTGACACGTCTCCACGTGTCTCAGATAAAGGAGGTTGACTTTCTGAATTCTTTTAAGGGGACACGTGTGGGACATTCTGGGAACACGTGTGGGACAAACAAGGGCCACTTGAGGGACACATCTGGGACACAATTCAACTTATAATATGAGAAAGCTTCGTCGCTCCATCAAATGTCACAATTTATAATTCTTAGCATCGAAAAAAAAGTACATCACTTATACTAGCGTAAAATAATATTTGATAGTTCCAACCTGTCGGTGAAAGTTTGCAACGACAAGCCCGCCCCAACTGAATGTTATCTTTTTAGGGACTAGGGGAGTACAATATAATGTGGTGAACAAATGAGGAGTGCATGATGCAACGTTCGAACTCAAAACTTCAAGAAAACCTACTTTGATATCATTTTCAAAAGACCAACTATACAAAAAGACTCAACTTAATGGTAGAACGCTTGCAATAATATTGATATCTCAACAAGGTTGAATAGTAAAACAGAAAGCGACCATGCTAATCTAAAGGGGGACTAAGGGCAATTGCCCCTGGCAGAAAGCATGCAGAAGTAGGTAACTCAAGGGATGAATGAAGTAAGAATGTGCTCAGGTTTAACTCCCATATGGGATAGCCCGAATAAGCAAGTTGAAGGAATGGAAGCCGAAAAGAATCCCAACTCTCGGATATAAGTAAAACAAGTTTGATCATTAAAAAATCTTATACATAGGAAAATAATCTATACCGAACTCAATTGAATTTCTGGTAGTTTCAAAACTTCTTGTAGCAAGAGAGGTCCATTGGTCAATCGCAATCAGAAAAGAGAAGAGGCCATGTTACTCAACACCGCTTTGCTTTTTTCAAGTGGTAATCCGGCATTAAGCAATGAAGCAGTTAATGGCTTAAGCACCTGCTTTAGCAAGGTTTCAAGCCAGCTGCATATAAATATTTAAACGTCCAAGCGGAAAAAACAATGTTGTCTTCTTAAGTGGATCATTAATATCTCAAAGGGCAATCTAGATAAAAGGCGAGCTGAGCCAATATATAGAAAACCCTCTGCAAATACTGAAGGTTTTTTTAACCTAAGTGTGCAGTCAATGTCTTACCAAAACGGAGAAGATAAATACTATCAAACAAAAAAAAAAAAGACTAGAAGTGTGTATTGTAGTCAATGCCCCATGGCACACAACAGAGTATCATGTCACCAGCCAAAATAGACCACCCCTTTCACATCGACCATCAACTTCACAGAAATATGAAAGTAAAGCTCATTGCTTCATTTCAATATTCAGTGATGCTCCTGGTAATGATACCCGAGACCTTAAAATGGTTAAATGGAAAATAAAGAGCCAAGAGTATCTAAATCAATCACAACTAATCACTAGTAATATGCACACTGATGAAATCGACTACCATCATCAACCACTGAGTTTTACTGAGTTCACAATTATTCCACAAAAACACAAAGAAATATTAGTAAAGGGAGTGAACCCATTACCTTTAAATTACGAACTTGATGAGGACAGCCAGCAGGGATGAAAACTGCTTCTCCCAGCTTTTGCACAAACGTCCAGGGCACTATTCCTAAACAGAAAAACAATTGTCGATGAGAAACAAAAATCCAAATTCGAATGCAGAAGTATAACCAACAAAACTCACCATACTCTTCCTTGAGATGCCTTTTATGAGCTTCAGTCAAGTAGAATGTTTGATCATGAATCGGATGAACAACCTGTAAATACAAAATAATAGATGGATTAGAGATAGCACGAGAACAAATAGAAAACCATATTTCAAGCTTATGTAATAATATTATAAAGGATTTATCTTCATTTTTCTTTCGCTGAAGCACAAGAACATGGGATACTAGGTATTCCCTCAGTCCCAAAATTTTTACAATGGTATACATTTTCGAGATCTAATTTAATACGATCAAACATCATTTTTTACAAAATTGATATGAAACGCTAATGATAATTTAAGTTGTGAATTTTAATCCAAAACCAATTTACTTACATCGTTAAGAATAAAAACAAAATACTTCGAAGTGTGTCCCGTTGCAAAAATTATGGGACAGAGGGCGTATTATTATTTAAGACAGTCCCTCTATCTACCGCCCCTAAATAGGATATGCGCATCGTGATCAGTCATGACTCACACTAGTGCATCTAGAGGCAAATTTTATTGGACTTCCACCGAAACAACCAGTACCTGCTTAAGAAGATCGCAGTGGATGTGCCTGAATTCCCTGTAGTGCTTCTTCAGATATTCTTGTAGCAAGGGAACATCTTGTCTCCTGAAGATGTCCCAAAGAGCACCACCCTCGGTGTATCCTGGTACCATCAGTTCCGCCTCTGTAGAAAAGAGAGACTGATGAACAGCAGTATGTTCTTCCTGCTTCACATCAGTGGCATCATCTTCTGATTTTACATCATCATTACTACCACCCTTTTCGGAGGACCTGGGAGTCCCATCGGCCTGATCACATGATTTCTCCTCGCTGCATGTCAGAGTCTGCATAGGTTGCAATTTCACATCACAACCTTCCTCGGGCCCACTTAATTCATCCGTCTCCTCTCCATCACTCATTAACGCATCTTCAGACTTTGCCTTCGAAGTATCTTTCGAAGTCTTGGAGTTGGGAACAGCAACCACAAACTCACTTGCAACATCAGATATGTTCTTGTTATCTGCGGTCACGCCATATATTTCTCTTTGGTCTTGTGCAATGTGCTTCCCTTTTAACTTCTCCATATCTCGAAGCTTTTTATCCACGAGCTTTGTTTCAGCAGTGTGCGTCAAAATGTTAACCTGCAAAAGATTTCTAAGTCAGGAAAGCCAAATTATTAACATCAATGTGTCATAATCAAAGTCCTAAATGCAGTTTAAATCACACAAAACACCGCAGTCGGTCACTGACAGGAAAAAGACCTTGAAATAACCTAATTCCATTAAATTAATCTGTTGAAATAAATAAATAAATAATACAGAGATCATACTATCCAGGTATATACCAAATTGCTAACACCACCAATATGCTCTCTTAAACCAAGAAGCAAGATGCTGCCTTGGTATTATCGTTTTTACTATTTACAGAAATAAATTTGGGGTTCTCTTTGAGAGATATCAGATTCAGTAAAAGGTTAGAGACAGTGTGTACCGCATCAGACATATCACAATGAAGCTTGGTAACTGAATCACCACGGCCAAGCTCTTGCATTACTCCATACGCAATGTATGTCTTCGGCCCCATATCTGGCTTCAATGATCGCTTGGGCAACTTCGTGGCGAGATTGACTATGCCACAACGAGGATGAGTGTACTCCTTAAACGGCAAAGCTTTAATAAATTCGATGCCATGACGTGGTAAAAGATTCTCAAATTCAGTAGAAGGTGGCCAATCCTTTAACTTCATTATCTCTGGCCAACCTTTGTCATCAAAGCAAAGTTTCATATAATCATTGAAAAACTTATGTATGTTGATATCAACCTGTCAAAGTCAGAGAAATTCATCAGAATCAAGGAAACAAGCACGCTAAGAAACAAAGCATAAATGAAACAAGACATCCTTGCAAACATCGTAGAGAATTCATACACAGGTTAAACTAGTAGCTCTGTGTTATAAGGTTTAACCATGGATCATAATGTTCAAAGGACAAAACAAATTTGAGTTCGATCAATAAAGATTTAAAAAAAATAAAATGCAAAAGCATCTGATTCCTCTTACAAATCAGAAGGCAGCACAGGTGTTCTACTGACATCAGATTTGAATCTGGAACATTGACCGAACCCTCTCCCTTTTACACTTAACATTCAACTCCTTATAGTTGATGTGAAAGAAGCTGGCTGACACCAAAATGCTCAGAACAGAAATTAAGCGAAATCTGAAAGGAAGTCTGCAAGGAGGCCGACAAAACTAACCTCACAAAAATCCAAGCAATGAATGGCTTTGACATCCAACTGTTGAGAGTGGTTCAGATTAGTAACCTGACGGAAAGCACGCCACATAACCAAGGGCTCCCAACTCAACCCAGTTGTTAACTCATGCACATTACGAACTATAACTGGCTCGGCTCTAGCCCAATGCCACTGGAAATTTTTCAAATCCTTGGCACCAATGTCAATCGCAACTGGACAGAATAAATGATTGTCATCTGAGTCATCTCGCGAAGATGCTTTTCTCACATTACTGCTGCTTGAAATGTCACCACTAGAAGAACTCATACAGGAACAACACTCTGGGGGAAGTTTGCCTGTAGGCCGATCCCCAAATTTTGCCAATATTTCACATGCTTCCTCTGTTAACTTGGTAACATCCGTGGGAAACATAGACTGCAATTGAAGGAGGCCTCCCCCACACCCACCATATTCTTTAGGGGGACAAGGGATGCTCCCATCAGCATTTGCTTCCCACTCCTTGATAGCATCCTCACAATGTCTCTCAGAAGTCAAAACTTCTTCAACATCTTCACTAGTGGAAGAATCACCACCATTCAACATTAATTTACTATCTAGCAAATGGTTTGCATTTCGCTCCGATCTCCTACTAGATGTTTTGTCTTTATTTTTGTCTTGTTCAGGGCCACCGTGAAGATACTCAAAACCTCTATCGGTGTACTCCATAACAACTTCTTTTACACCGCCCCGAGGATGACCACCACGAATCTCACAGCAACAGCTTAGACATAGATCAAAAGAACAAAGTGGACAACTTCGGTGGAAATCAAAGATGGAGGTTTTACAGAAGTCGCTGCAAGAATTAAACTTAAGAATCAACAGAATCTTCAAAGGTAAAATGTTGTTATGAAAGTTCTCTGACAAGACATTACCAGTACATTCGCTCGTCTGGAGGGCATTTAAACTT
This sequence comes from Drosera capensis, assembly GCA_001925005.1. Taxonomy (NCBI): domain Eukaryota; kingdom Viridiplantae; phylum Streptophyta; class Magnoliopsida; order Caryophyllales; family Droseraceae; genus Drosera; species Drosera capensis. Next base: position 63,730 of record LIEC01011105.1, read on the forward strand.
TCTCACATTCAATTCGGATGATGGGATCCCTAACAAGACATGAAAAACTGATTAGCAGATAGTACCACCACAATTATATTAAATCAACTCGAGCAAAGGCTTACATAAAGAAGACAAAAAAAGCTCAGCAGAAATTATGGACAAATCAAAAGATGCACAGGGCATCTTCTATTCTGTATCACCACACCACTACAAGAGGGATCATTCTTGGGCAAATCCTAGGTCATCTTTTCTGTTTTTTTTTTTCTTAAAAAAAAACAAGGTCCTTTACTTCAAAAAAAATAATGCGAGGGCTTTCCCCTGGTAGAAAAAGAAAATAAAACACATTGTTTTCAACGATTGCAATGATATTGCAAAATAAAAGAAAAAAGGCTTGCAGATTGAGATCTGACAGCCAAAAACATGGGATATACAAAATTTTCAAGATATCATATTTTACTTTTCACCAGTTTTAACAGGTCTTGAATAGCCCTCTATATCCAAAAAAGCCGAATTAAAAATTTGGCAGTTCGTAGTTTTGCTTCAAATGGGCAAGCATATCATAGGAAAAGAGAACAAACAAACATGTCAAGTACAAAGGGCTTTCCAAGAAAAAAGGAGCATTTCCTTTGATCAATTGGACTAATAACAGGGACGCTTCTTCAAAGTATATATTAAGAATCCGAAGGAACACACTCAGAAGAGAGAACAGGGGAACCAAGACTAAGCTAAGCAGCTTCCATCCCTGCTCACAAATAAAAAGTGCAAAAAAAGAAGCATACATAACATCATCTTATCTTAAATGTGGAGTCATCCAACATGTTTGTCGCTTACTGTAAAAAATGGAAATTAATCGAGCATTCAAGCATTTCTTAAATCAAACAAATTAACATTTCAATAGCACTCTTGAAATTACCAGAAAACTAGAAAAGTTATGAGAATGACTGAATATATTACACATTTTCATACATGACGTACAAGTCCAGTGAACATGATCAAAGATAGATGAAACAACTGGGCACATGAATATTACATTTCTCATAACTTCAGCGAGAGGACTCATAATCCTGCAAATTACTAAGTTGGACAAAAGACTATTTTTGTATTCAAAATGATACCTTGGATAGTGGCCTCCACTTCCTTCTCAAGTAGTTGGTCCTCATTCAACTTCTTCAGGTTGGGCACAACTTTCTGAAGTAGGAAGGAATTATGCTTAATCTCATCTTCTTTACTTAATTTTAGATTATTTATCTCTTCTTCCAACTTCTGCAAAACCACCGGTATTAGATACACGAGCACTGACAAGTAAATATGCAGGTAGGAGAGTAGCCACACACCAAAGGCCCAAAACTATAACCTGTTTAACTTCAATGAAATCCATTCGCAAGCATGCTTTGCAATTACAATTTTTACAGCAGACCGGGCAAGCCTCCGCTATTGCTTCCTCTGTCCAACCAGGATACCTAAGAGGATTTTCTGCCCATGTTAATAAATAAAAAACACAACCACTAAATTCCATGAAGCAAGAGCAGAAGTAGTTAGCTCTAATCAAATGTAAACAAATCCATGCAAGCTTATTGCTTCAGCATGATATAAATATCAAAGGTCAAACGAGCACGAATAACATGAAAATGCAATCACCTTCCGTATTCAACTGAGACTGCCAAAAGCTGTTATGGGAACAAAAACTTCTCGAAATCTAGAAGGCAAAACGAACTAGCGAGACAGTACAAGCTGGCTATTCAAATTTGTTATTGATTAATGCCAATCATTATGGTTGAAGCAATTTGCAGCCAAATTTAAACTTAAGAAAAATAAACAAACACAAACAGTAAAGCCCGTGGAATCTTTAACTTAAGCAATTAAACTCGCACTTTTGTTTTTTATTAGAGCAAAAGAAAATTTGAATGGAGTAGTAAAATCACCGTAATGCAACCTGAAAAATGATGCCAAGGGCAGATATTCCGACTCTACAACGTTTAAGACACTGATTAATTCTTAGAATTTAGAGGCCAAGTCATGGTAACTCATGAAACGATCTCTCCATAATAATAATAAAACAACTCCCTCTGTTCCAATTTACATGCAACGAATTGAGTTTCTGCAATAAGCTTAGGTTAAGCCCAAGATTAAAGAACACATCTCAAACTCTTATTATTGTTTCATGATAATTGAGCGAAAGATTATGTTTGATGATCTCACAACACGAGTCAAAGTTCGCATCGACAAGTATTTGTTACAACTCTATTAGGACGAGGGAGTATCATGGATAAGGCTATGCACCTCTCGTTCTTCCTAGACCTTGTTCTTGGTTGTGGATGTTGCCTTCAGACTAAGTCATGGATTAAAAGTCCTTCATGCTCGACTTGCATTGTTATCCAGGGATTAAAAGTCCACACTAGAACCGTAAACGCTTCGCACTAAGGAGCCGAAAAAAGAGTACAGAAACAATGGAAACAGTTAAACTCAATAAATCACAGAAAACATACCAAGCATTAAAGCAGGGAATGCAATATCTTTTCGTTTTGCACTTGGTGCAACGGATCACTCTTCCCTTATCATTCCTTTGGCACTGATGGCACATATTCGACTCGAACTCAATTGTATTCCCCTGCCAAAACCACACCAACCCTTTTATCAAAAACCGCCCCATACCAGATATCACAATCTTTTCAAAGACCAGGATTCAAAGAACACATCAAAACTTCATACATTCTTGTCTATCTTCTTCACAAGCCGCACTCCCGGCTTCGATTTCTCGGTAACCTTCCCCCCTCCGCTCGATCGCCCCGTTCTCATCGTCGTCGCCCTCAGATTCACAGACCCGTGTTCACCCCCACTTTCTTTCTCCCCAACCCCAGCACCAGAATCGACACACTCAGAAGCTCTATTCACAAACCCATCATTCGAATTCTCCCCAACTTTCCTCCCCTTGGATACCCTTTTCAGCAATTCATCACCACCACGAAACCCACCAAGATCTTCCCCACCCAGATCACTCTCTCCCCTTTTGGATCCCTTTCTCTTCCTCGATTCCATTTCCTGTTTCGAACCCATCAAGGATTCAGATGCCTTTGATTCAAAAACGTCCCATTGGTCAATTCAAGGTGAATTGATTTGATTTTGGGGTGGAAGCTGGAAAGTGTGTTTCTGTGGGCGGAAGCTGTTGGATTGGGGAATCAGAGAAGGCTATGTGTGGTTCGAGCTAGCTCTTTACACGAGGCAGTTTCGGTTGTGGTGTGTGCGGATTTGTATGAAGTGAAACCCTAATTTGTAGGAATCTTACAACAAACGACCCTGTTCTGATCCGAACAGTTTCGGTTGTTTGTGTATACTTGGAAAGTGTTCAGAGTTATGATCCGAACTCAATGCAAGTTTTATGATTCAAAAGACTCTGCATGGTGTGTAAGTACTTTAATCGACATGTAAAATGAATGGGTATTTTCAATTTGATTATTAATATCGTAATCCCCATAAAATTATAAAAATAGTTATCCTATTTGTAGATTTCTATGTGGAGATTGTTCAAAAGTAAGTTGATATTAGTCGTAAGCGAAAAATGCTAGTCACATCATCGGATATGTGCTTGGAAAGTGAAATTGCTTGCTGAAATTTTGCCGAAAGGAATCGATCGTAAAGACTTGTTCTACATGTTCAATGGACTAGTCTTTTGAGCAAGACTTGTTCCACATGTGCAATGGACTAGTCTTTTGAGCTTGATGACTAGTACTCGAAAGCTTGTCGAAATTTGCATCGGTTCCTACCTTACCTTGATAGCAATATGGGATAGTCTTATTCGAAACTAAGTCCAGATCATATCGAGGATATCTTTAGGATGGAAGCTTATGTTTTTTCAAAGGGAAACATGATCAGTACTGGGATACCTTGATCAAATAAAAAGTGCTTTGGGTATTATTGCAGTCCAGTATGATCCGCAAAGATGACTTAGCAAGTCCGACTGTTCGAAGAGATAGATCAATGTCGATATTCGATTATCAATTTATTATGGCATTTAATTTCTAAGTATATTGGATATGTCATCTAAACAAGAGTAAATATGCATAAGTTAAAAGTTGTCTCCATTTGGTTCCTCACTCGACAGAACACTCTTTCCATTGAATAGAAAAATTATTTTTTCTCCCAGTTCATGATCATTGTAGTTCTTTCAAAAAGCTTTTAAAACACATACCTAGGCGCTCTCGATGTCATAAAACAAAAGAGAGTTTATATAACCGGATAATTAACGACCAATATCCTACTGAGACCGTAATTGCCATAGGACACAGATCAGCTGGCTAAGAGCCATCGAAGAAGTGACAAAAAGGTACAGGTTAGTTAGCATCAAGATCGGGAGCATCCAAGGCGCTTCACAGCTCTTTTTCCTTGGTCTTGTTAGCCTCCACTCTCTTCGAGGGTTAAGGGTCAAGGAAACCCTAAACCCTAAAGATGGTCAAGGTCTATTGGACCTGACAGCATATTCGGGTTAAGTCGGAAGATGTGCTTGAGCTCGTCCTTGAGATTTTCCTGGCCCTTCAAATTGGCCTTCTAGCTCAACACATTGCTCAGAGGACCGAATATTCTCTATCATTTTTGACATGAGGTCCTCACTAGCCTTCACCTCCTCTTCAAGTCTCCGCTCGGCATCCTTTTCCTTCTCAGACAGAGATTCAACCTCAGAAGTCTTCGTCGCAAGCTGATCTTCCAGGCCTTTCTTTTCGACCTCCAACGCTTGCCTCCTCGACTTTTCATCTTCTAGGAACCTCTCTAAGGCTTCCAGTTGCTCCCTCCTCTCTTGCTCGGCCCCTCTAATACGGGCACAATATTCTCGAGTCTGCTCATTCTCAAGAATGGTGTCCGACAACCGTTGAAACCCCTACAAAAAGTGGCATGCAAGGGGGAAACTATCTGAGATTAAAAGGCAAAAGAAATACCGTCCCTTCAGAAAGTATTGATAGAGAAATAGTACTTCAGGCCTTACGGGTATTCATAAACTTACACGACAAAAGTCCTTGCACATCAGGGCGATTCGTTGCTCAGGGGCACAACTAGAATTAGTGGCACGATCACCATGGAGGTATATCCCGTCAATCAACTGACGGGCATAATCTACCTCGTCATCCAAAGAGGCGTTTGCAGGGACTGTCCACTCAGGTTTGAAGATATCTGGCACCGAGGTCGATCTTTGAACCTGCGGCTCAATATTAGCTTTGATGCATAATTATCGAAGGGGGGGGGGGGG